>CM076414.1:30325241-30589782 GCA_038363315.1 Mugilogobius chulae
GTGCGTCACATGATGAGCATGTAATACAAATTTGACTTTCTAAAGTGTTTTTCACGTTTGTTTTGCACTCTTCAGATAGGTCTCCACTTTTATTTCCCCAACGTTAAATTTATCCTATATTGTCAGAGGACCCTCAGAAATCCAGCGATCCTGAACCCCAGGTTGAGAAACGCTGCACTAAGCTGTGTAAATACATGACTCTTTGACTGTTTTTCAGTTCAGGAATTAGAGGACGATAAGACTCCTTTCTACGGCTGCATCTCAGAGAAGCAGTGCAACAGAAACCTCACCATCTTAATCGCACCGTTAAATCCAGTGACCTGCTGCAACACTTCACACTGCCACGGCCTAGGTGTGTCCTGCACAAACACACACAAACACACACGCACACATCACAACCTTCTTTAATCCTTGTATGTTTCTGGAGTCATAATCTTTGCGAAAACAGAAGTCTTTCAGTTCTAAACCAAACTTCTTAAAAATGTGACCGGTTGTTCATTTTGACCTCTTTTACAAGTAATAAAGACTTGAGATATTTGAAAAAAGTTACGCCTGCCGTACACCGACTGTGAGGTGGGTTTGGTTTGGGACATGTGCAGGTTTCTTCCTCCAGTCCACTGCTACTGCGGATTCATGCAGATTTGTGCGAAAATGCTCATATTTTGACTTGAAAGCCAGATCAGACTGCGTCGGTCTCTTGGAAAACTAGACTCTCTACACAGATTCTTTCTGCAGACATGTACGAGTCCTGGACGTCTGTCTGTGTACGAGGGTGCATTGGTTTTAAGCACTTGTGAAGAGCTTTTTAAACATCAGAACATCGACTCTGACCGACCTGCCAATTTTCTTAATAGCTGCAGCAGATTTGGTCAACCCTTTAACAAGAAAAGTGAGACACCGGAGGAGAGGAAAGCGTGCGGGAGTGCTTGTGCGTCTATAGAGACGCTGCTCACATACGCTCCTACCTGGGATCTTTCTCTTTAATGTCCGCTCACGCAACAAGGCAAACGAACTTCCTGCGACAGTTGAAGAAAGCCAAGCTGCTGGTCCACCTCTTCCAACACTGTGTGGAGCTGGAGCCACAGTCAGGGACAAACACAGACTGCAGCGTATTGTGCGCTCTGCTGAGAAGGTGATTGACTGCAGCTTTCCATCTCTCCAGGACCTGTGCGTCTCCAGGACTGTGCGTCTCCAGGACCTGTGCGTCTCCAGGACCTGTGCGTCTCCAGGACCTGAGCGTCTCCAGGACCTGTACTTCTCCAGGACTTGGGGGCGTGCGGGTCGGATAGCAGCTGACCTTTCTCACCCTGGACTTTTTGATCCCCCTCCTCCCCGCAGCAGGCTACGATCCACCATCTTCTAATGAAGTTTCCTCAGCATCTTAAAGTTGAAATTTCACAAGGCCTATTGTACTTAGCAACTATATATATATACATATATATATATATATACATATATATATATATATATATATATATATATATATATATATATATATATATATATATATATATATATAATATATATATATTATATATATATATATATATATATATATATATATATATATATATATAATATATATATATATATATATATATATATATATATTATATATATATATATATATATATATATATATATATATATATATACACTGTTAGACTTTTTATTGTATTTTTGCGGTAACTTACTGGCAACAAAGTGCCAGTAAGTTACCGTAAGAACATTGCGGTAACTAACTGGCATTTTGTTGCCAGTAAGTTACCACACATAACAATTGCGGTAACTAACTGGCATTTTGTTGCCAGTAAGTTACCGCATACAATTTTTGGGGTAACTAACTGGCATTTTGTTGCCAGTAAGTCACCGCATATAATTTTTGGGGTAACTAACTGGCATTTTGTTGCCAGTAAGTTACCGCATACAATTTTTGGGGTAACTAACTGGCATTTTGTTGCCAGTAAGTCACCGCATACAATTTTTGGGGTAACTAACTGGCATTTTGTTGCCAGTTAGTTTCCGCATATAATTATTGTGGTAACCAACCATATATAATAATTCAGGTAACTAACTGGCATCTTGTTGCCAGTAATTTACTGTAGAAAATAATTGCAGTAAATAATTTTAAATTTGAATGCTTACAAAAATGGTACCATATACTGCAGCACCATATACTTACCATATACTTACAGTATACTTACAGTATATGGTGCTGCAAGGGATACCATTTTCTTAGTAACAGCAGTTTGCAATTTTATCTACGTAAACAGGACTTTACCACATTTTTTAAAGTGACAACAGTAACATATTTCTGTAGTAATGAGGCCTGACCAAAAATGAATGGCATCCACACAGCTTACAAAAAAGAAAAAAAAAATTGAGATAAAAAAGTCAGACTACAGTTAAGAGATTGTTTTTTTTGTTTTTTTTTTTTTGCATTTGCTTTAATGAAAAGATGAGAAGTCATGTCGCCAAAAACTGTCAACTGTTTTTTACAAAATTAATATTTGAAATACAAAACCACATAGAAATTGTGCAACAAATATTATAACAATGTCACAACAACAATAAAAACTCAAAATTAAGCGTTCCCAAATTTCCCCTGAAAAGGTTTTTAATGTGAGCAAGGATTTTTAGTTTACAACTCCATTCAGACTATTTTAAGATCAACCTGTTTGACGTTGGAGTTTTTTCTCATTGCCACTGTTTTTGAAGCTACAGTCTACATTCTAAAATTTTGGCTACATACTAGGGCTGCTTGATTATGATGAAAGTAATAATCCCGATTATTTAAATCATGATTGAAATCACGATTAATCAAAACGATTATTTGCTTAGAGAGACTGCAGAGCGTTAGTGCCATTTATGAAACGAGTGAAGTCATAAAATGAAACATGTGACAGGTCTCATAGAAATAAACTGTTGTAAATATATTATGCAACTGTAAAGAAATCACCTGTTTTGAAGGAAATTAATGAGCTCTTATAAACAGATTTATAAGTTTACGATTATGCGATTACACAATTTTTGTGAACGATTACAGCAATAATCGTAATTGAAATTGAAATTTGATTAATTGCACAGCCCTACTACTTTAATTAGATTCATATTTTCAAAAAAAAAAAAAAAAAAAATCAACTTACAATTTTGCTATGCCCATTATAGCATTTACAAATATGCTCTCTAATGTTATCATGTGCTTTGACTGACATAAAAACATAACTAAATACAACTTAAATTTGTTCATCCACTTAAGTCTGATAAGCATATTTTAATAAAAATAAATAAATCTGAATTTTATTTTTTTCTAGTTTTATGAAATAGTCAGAGATGGTGAAAGTTTGACACGAAGTAATAAATGGATGCAAATACACAGATGTGACTGTCAACAAGCAAGTCACAAAACAACATTTTGATTATTTTGTAATGTATTTTTAGTAACACATAATTCAAAATTTTTATAATCTAAAACACAACTTTTGCCATCAGGATGAACCAAACCATTAACACTTTAGTGAGAGTGGATCACCGCATAACAACCACTGTGTTTATTAACGGCAACAGTATTGCCACAGATGGTCACGAGACATGCGTGTTCGACTACCTTTACAGGTCTGGCAACTCCAGATCACAAATCTACGGTACACTGCATCTCCAAGATACAAAACTCATTCTAGCTGTCTCTCATCCCACTGACACACTGGACACTTTGTGCTCAGCTTAAGCTGCAAGAGCATCCCACCAAACACTGTGTACCAGCAACTTAAACCTACAACAATCACCCTGATTAAAACTACCTCAAACAACAGACTGAACACTATTAAATTGTTCTACATCAAACTGTGCACAACACTTATCTTGAGCTGAACAGAGAAGGTTGACTCGTTGCAGAAGGTGGGCTGCAGCTGCTGCTTGAAAAAGGCCAGGAGAGCTGAACTCCTAGAGAAAATACAGAAAAACATTTTATTAATGTCTTCCCTGTGCAGTTTTTCGTAGTCATTCTATCTCATACCATATTTAAATTTCATACAACAGATTTTTTTTTTTCCACAAGTTTTTTTCTTAAGTATATAACTTACTTGAGCAATGACAATCGCTGACCCTCACTGTTTGGTGCCTGGAACTGGTAAGTGACATTCCTGGAGTCACCTCCACATCTCCACACTGCAATAACAACAGATAATTATTTTATGCTGTGTTCAAAATTATAAGATAAAGAACAGACAAAAATCAAAACAAACCTTGTCCTCCATAAAAGCATCCAGCACGTCCCCGCTGGTAGGGGATGTTCCTGGTGTCACATCCACCACAATTCCTCCACCTATAAAACAATACAATCATTAGAAAAACTACGTAAACAAAACACTCAGTAGATCTTTATCAGTATCTTTACAACCACACACACTGGACCTCCACTAGTGCAGAACAGGAGCTGGCAGGTCTCACCTCCACAACCACAGGTGTTGCCTCCACCTTCAACAATATACATAAAATGCATTGATCTGAAATAACAATTAAAAATAAAGCAAACTAAGTAATTGATCATTTAATTCCAATCACCTGCTGCTTGGACCGGCGTGTTTTTGAAGCAACGATCTTGCAACGTCTCAGTTGAAGACATCTAAAATGCAAAAAGATACAAAAATTAAATCGCCACCAGACAATTGATTACTTTTGTCAAAAAACAAATGACACGTTCTTCTTTCTCGAAGGAAAAGTGGCCATAAAAAACAAGACTGAAGATAACTCACAACAAATTTAATTTGACGATAATATTTTGGTCAGCTTTAGAACAAGTTCTTCAAACACAAAAGTGATGCAGGCTTACCACCCTTTACACAGCCAATCAGCTCTCATTCCTCTACTTACACCTTCACCTGCTCCGTACATAAACATAGTAATACTTTTACCTCATATTTATTCACTGTTTTTTTTTTTTTAGTCAAATGCTGCAGTTATTCATAATCATAGTCACTATTGTACATAATACTAATACTATATGCTGATGCCACTTATCTATTTATCCTGTCATATTCTGCACTGTACCATAACAAGCACTTACTGTAAATACGACTTTTTAAACTATTATAACTTTATATATATATTTTTGTGCTAAGTATATTTTTTTAATTATCTAGTTTGATTGCATGTTTCTATTTCCCTGTTTGATTATATAAGTGCAAAAGTAAGTGTATTAAGATCAGTATCCTGTCATAGGCAGTTTACCTCCAAATACAGAGATGAACAGTCCAGAGGACGTTTAAGCCCCAAAGCTCAGCTCTGACAACTGCTCTGTAAAGAAATAAAGGTCATGAAAACATTTCAGAAATTATAACATTCAATAAACTTAACATTTTAAATAGAAAAGACAGACATCGATCAAACATGTAGCTACTGTCTTTACATATTTACATGGAAATTAATCATTAAGATGTGTTGTCCCTTTAGAAAAAAAACAGCTGTCATACCACATTGAAAGTTCACTTTTTTGTCTCCTTTATAGGTTCTGTTCATGTTTTAGAATTACATGCTGTCATAGGGTGGGCAAGTGGCCATCTCTCCTTTAAATAATATGTACTTTGTCTTGAAATATCTACACCCATTAACTTTTTGAATTACAACAAAAACGACATTTGAAATTTAGCTGGAGAGCAGCTGAAATTAATTTTAGCCTATAATTAATTTTAGCCGCTCTCCAGCTGATTTAAAAAGATATTGGTCTGTAGAATACCTCTGGATTATCTTCTCAGGAGCAGTGGATACAGCACAGCAGTCAGGGACACATCTCCAAATCCTCTGCCAGGTTTGGTCAAGCCTGGAGCTAAACTCCATCATACATCAAACCAGAGTGCCTGGAAGAAACCCACACAGACATGAAGAGAAACATCCAAACAGTGCTAGCCACTGTGGTGATATCCATATTAGTTTTACATTTTGAAATAGGGAGAGGGTCCATCCCACGTAGCAGTCGTGTCAGCTGATTCTGGCTTTCACCTGGCACTGCTGGCTGAATGACGACTTGATTGTCAGATACTATGCCGCTGTCGAACTGCACACGTGACAACGTTGCCCAGATGCATGCCGAGGAACCAGGTGTATAGTCACCCAGATGAAACATCATATGTGAGTCGTCAACAAGCCACATAAAGTTTGCTACGAGGGATCTCAGACCCCACTAAATCAAAATTTCTTATTAAAATACAAAAGTGCATAATTAATTGTAATGATAAGTCAGACACAAAAAAAAATAGTTACCTGATTCTTTGGTACTGAATTCTTGATCCAGTTTGATCATAGGACACAGAAGTCTTTCATCTGCTCTTGTCCACTCCATGAAGACACAATCATCTGTCACCTAAATCACAAGTTAACACAAGTTATTACAGTCTTGTAGTTTATCATAAACATTTTGAAAAAAATTGTATCTACAATAAAAGATACAGACAAAAAAATTATAATTTTCAAATTTGTTTGAAATATTTAAGTCAGAATTTGTTTAGAATTAATAAAAACATGGAATGTCACCTGCAATTCTCTATTGCTACAACTCTATTAATTTTTTGATATTTTATTATTAAAAGATTAACAATAATAACAACAGTAAAGGTAGTTCATTAATTTAGTTTTTGGCATTTTTATGTCTCTAAAAAACAAACTCAGGATGATAATACAATAGATCCATGTGCCACACACAGGCGGTGTGCACATAATCCATATCTATGACCTATTAAATTGATTAAATGTCAAACCAAAGCTAACAAAGTTGCACCAAACCAGGTCTTAACCAGGACTAGACAAGAATTAAAGCGGTTCTGAAGCAGAAGATCCCCAGGTTTAAAACAGGTCTAAACCGATGTCACGTAGCAAGACTTCTGTTGGTCCTCCAGCGGAGGAATCCGGGATACCGCGTTCAGGGAGGAGTTTCTCGGCATCCCCCGTGGGCTCTGCCCTGAAGATTTCTTCATACCAAATATGTGTTTATTGCATAAAACTGTTACTAATATACATTGTCGTTAGGTGTTCATTACGTTAGAAGTACGTCTAATTAGTTTTCGATTAGAACAATGTTTCCACAAACGACCGTTGGCAACAGCGACGCGAGTCAAAACTTCTAGGCGCCTACGAGCGCCCTTCTCCCGGCTACGGCCGGAGGAGGGACCCGCCGTCTCTCCGCCTACAAGCATTAGGAAACTTTAGCAGAGAAAAGTAAAATTGACCGCGGATATAGTAATAATACCCTATATTTCTCGCCTCAAATGGTCTTAAAGTTTAGGTTTGACTCTTATAAACATACATTTTATGACTTTTTACTTGGCTCGCTAATGGCGCCCCCGCCGCCGCCGCGTCAGTTTTTTTACTTGCACGACGCGAGCCAAAACACCCAGCCGGCCACGAACGCTCTTCCTCGGCTACGGCCGGCGGAAGGACCCGCCGTCCCTCCGCCTCCAAGCATTAGGAAACTTTAGCAGAGAAAAGTAAAAATTGACCGCGGATATAGTAATAATACCCTATATTTCTCGCCTCAAATGGTCTTAAAGTTTAGGTTTGACTCTTATAAACATACATTTTATGACTTTTACTTGCCTCGCTAATGGCGCCCCCGCGTCAGTTTTTTTTACTAGCGTGACGCGAGCCAAAACCCAGCCGGCAAAGAAAGCTCTTCCTCGGCTACGTCCGGCGGAGGGACCGGGTGTAGCCTAGCATCCGGAGCTTTAGCAAACAAAAGCTAAATTGACCGTGGATTTAGTTATAATACCCGCTATTTCTCGCGTCAAATGGTCTCAAAGTTTAGGTTTGACTCGCATAGACAAAATTATAATAACATTTAACTTACCCAGTAATGGCGCAGCCGCTTCCGTTTTTTCTGGACTCATCTGGCGTTTTGCTTCATTACTGCGCATGCGTCAGTACATATGCGGTGGTACTGTACTGGGAAATTACAGTACAGTGTACCAGAAATATTCTTTGTGGTTAGTTACTGTAATTTGCAATGCACCATGGGAATGATTTACTTTTTACAGTAAGTTACCAGATTATTTTTCAAATTTGTTGTAAGTTACCGTAAAATTCCAAAATTGCCCATAATGCATTGCAAATTACAGTAACTAACCAGAAATAAAACTTCTGGTATGTTACCAGGCATTTTTGTGGTACTATACTGGGAAATTACAGCAAGGGCTAACAGTGTGCTCAAAGACACAAAACTTAATTTCATGACCATGGAAAATGTCACGAGACAGTTCAGTACGTGTGCGCACAGTATCGTGACAGTTTGATCTCGCGAGATCTCGCGGCACGAGATCTCGTCCCATCCCTAGCTAAAAGTCTATTATATTTTTAAATCAGACCTAAAAAAAAGCTAAAATCCACTTCTTTTATGACTTGAAAGTGAGGCCAAAAAAAAAATAAAACCTTCAAAATTCATAAAAAACAAACAAACAAAACACAGCCTAATCTTATTATCAAGAATAAAACCTGGCAACTCTAAAAAAGTCTGTATTTGAACAGATGGATTAAATAGAGAAATGGGAAATCTTGATTTGACGATTTAATCAAAAAAAGATTGTCACAAGGATGAGCTCACGATTTGATTTTTATCACGATATTGCCCAGCCCTAGTACAACATAAGGAAAATTATGTTGTACACTTAAAAATAGGATATCTTTGAAATGCTGAAGGCACTATACCAGATTTTTTACAATAAATTAGTTTAAAATCAATGTTCCCTGAGGACAGATCTATTAATGTCTTTATTCAGGTAAAAAACAGTCAGCAATGTCCTGTCTGCGTCTATAATGTTCAGTTTGTTCACCTAAATCTACTAAGTTTGTCTGTTGTTGTTGTTCTTGTCGCTCTTAACAGCTGTGAAAAAAAAAATTATTACACATTGTGATGAACAATTTGGAGGCTCAGAATGCAATAGGTAAGTGAGCAAAACATAGGAAGTTTATAGTAATTATTTCATTTTTAAGGAAGAAAAAATTGGGTTTAGCACCATTAACATCTCATTACCTTGGACAATTAAATCTCAACTAAAGAAGGACATTTTGTAAACTAAACATATGATTTCAATTGACTAATCATCTGAATATTGTTGCCAAAATACAACAGAAATATTAAAATAATAATGATCAATATGGCCCAAATCTACTTTAAGGTAAATTATGATAATGTGCTTCTTCATTACAAACGTTGAGCAATCACAATTGTTTGTTATGAGACTAATTAATAGACATTGGTTTTCAGTTCAGTGTGACGTGTTTGTGTTAAACTTCACACCTCCACAAACAACAGCTAAACTTCACTACTCATACTTTCACTTTGAATCAACATTTTCTGATGTTGTCACAGTCGCACGGTTAAAGACAAAAGTCAACGATGTGAACAATGTGTTTTGCAAATTTCAACTGTTTCTTCTTTTCATTCAAACATTATTTTCATTGAGATTGTCCCAAAGTAATATCTCAACTCTGTTTCAGTGACTGATTTTCCACCTCCAGAAAGTTACATGGTATTACTTTAAAAATGCAGTTCAATTCAATTCAATTACATTTATTTTTATATAGCCCAGAATCACAACAATCAGTCATCTTGAAGGACTTGACAGGTTGAGGTTGTTTACTAGGACATTGTACAGTTACATTAAACACTGTGGCAGAGATGCATGTTCCAGATTTGAGCTTTCTAATTTCTGTTGGATCTGTTGTCCTGGAGAAGGGCCACGGGACATGTTTTTAATGATAAGGGTAACCAAAGCACTGAAGCTGGAGCTGGAGTGTCTTTAATAAGATGTTTTTGATTGTGTGACGAGGAATTTGTTTGTTGTGCGACAGTTGAAATGGCTTAAAGATGCACTGCACAACTGTTTGGCCAAAAATAAACTTGAATAAATGCTTATTTTTGTCATTTAGATGCCTTAGTTACACTAAATAATTAATAAAAATCAGCTTACTTTGAGCGGCCTTGCATTGCCACAAAGTAATCTATTATTTGGCTTGGAGGAGCCTGAACACGTGTGTTTCCACAGAAAAGTTGTTTCTTTAGCTGATTTTTTTCTTTCATTTTATGACATAAAGTTCCCTTCAGAAAGTCCCAAAGAATAGTTTTACCTTTCTATTTCTAATGAATTGTGTAGATGACTTTTCTCTTCCAGAAAGTTACACAGTGCTGCTATAAAGGGACTATACTTGATTTTTATTTATTTTTTTTTATAACAAAATAACTTAGAAACAATTTCCCCCGAGAACTGATGTCTTGTTAATGTATCTATTCAGGTGCAAATTAGTCCCCAAAGTCCTGTCTATGTCTAATAATATGTGCAACTTTTTCTGTTTTTGTTTTTAGCATTGTGGCTAACTGCTGTTTGCATACCGACTCACCTCGCCGCTAACAGCTGTGAAAAAACATTAAAACTCATTATGATGAACAATTGTGAAGCTCAGAATGCATTAGCTATGTGAGCAAATCATGTAGACTGAAGTAAGAGGTTTAAAATTTCTGTTTTTTTACAACTTTAAGGATGCAAAAGTCCGGTATAGTCCCTTTAAATCTACAATCGACGTCAGCCAAAACTAAATTGATTGAAACAGTTTTAATTACCACCATATAGTTGTGACTAGAGCTGGGCAATATATTGTATTTTAGATAATATCGTGATAGTTGTTTTGAAGATATGCAAAAATCATACATCGAGTATATCGTTTATAGTAAAAAATTATTTAAAGATACAAATGAAAAAGATACAACAATGTAAATGTTTAAAAATTGTAGAATGTAATATTTTAGTCAATCACTCATTGGTCTCTCAGTTAGAAGCACATTGCAAATGTAAATTCATTTTTATATAAAAATCTTGCTTAGCTGCATTTTTTCTCTCTGAATAGTAATGTAGCATGCAAACCTCTGAGTTTGTGTCTTGTGGGGGCAGTTTGGGTGAAATATTTGTTCAGAACATTGAGACAATCTCTGGTTTTGACCTTTTAGTCGAATAAATGATTTATAGCACAGATCCTGAGTCGACCAAAAATGTTTCTAATTCAATTTTTCTGACCAATAAACTTCAACTAATACATTTAAATTTGTGTTTGAACATTTTCCGGTTGGTTTGAGAGAATATTGTCTGAATATCCTAACAGAAATATGTCGAAAGATTGTATTATGTATTTTTGTCCAGCTGTAGTCGTGACTATTTGAACCTTGACGCTGCAAATTTGCCTCGTTTGCACAATTCTATTTGCACAGTTTAGCAGCAACAAACAAAAAACGCTTCAGTCGTTACTTCCACTTTAACTCTAACCCGCGCTGTGGATATTTCAACGACAAAACAACACGTTACATCTGGTGTGGTCACAGCGGTTTGCAGGGGCTGCCCCCGACAAAACAAGGAACAGTTTTGAAATGTCAGACCGCGCCTGAAGTGTGCACGAGTTTAAATATGTCACATGCAGCTCTCCAAACGCTCTCACCATCGCTTCACTCAAAAATACTTCAGGAGAAATGAGTCTAAATGGTACGAAACAATTAGGCAGGTAATGGAGAGGAAGCCCTGAGTGTTTGGAGAGGTATTATTGTATTAATCTTTCATTGGTGATGCATTAGGAAGTAGTTAGTCCAAATCAGAGCAGGTAATGGAGGTGATGATGGACACATATTTAAATCGAACGCAGGATTGTTCAACACGGTGATGAAAGTCTAAAGGGTCTTTCACACCAAACCGAGGGTCTCCAGTCTGAACCAGTTTGGCAACTTTTGCCAACAGGCGGCTCACGTGTGTTTGGTGTAAATGGGGTTGTCGGGGGTCAGAGGAGCGAAGAGCAAGTCGTGGAGGCGGGTTTTTGAAGACTTGTAAGTAGAGTCGGTGTCGCCAGTTGCCGCAAATGCAGCTGTTTGATTGGCCCGTGGTCACAGGAGAACCAGTGATTCAGCGCGCAGGAATATAGTGCGGAAAACCGAAAATAAGGTTTACGAAAAAACAGTATTTAGCCGAGCATGGATTGTTGTTATTTACACGGGGTCAAACGGGACGTAACTACGAAGGAGAATGGCTACTATTTGGATCGAGGAAAACACAGGGAAGTTACGGGGACCGCAGTACACTGTGGACTGTGGAGGGAAATACGAGTTGATCCGTGAGGTAAGACTAGAAACATCTGTTTGACAATTACTACTCTCGTGCAACTTATGTTTCGTCATTTTCGTCAAGCATTACATCACGCGTATGCTCACTCGGCATTTGTTTGGCGACTGTTGGCTATTTGGGTCGTGTTTGTCTGAATGTTCTTTCACATCGATGCGCCCCATAGAGACGTGAACAGACCCTGCGTCGCTTCTCCCTATCGACAGAGACTGGGGGTTGTGTTGGTGTCCCTTAATCGTGAGCAGTGACAATCTGCTTTTTCTGTGAATTTGCTAAATCAAACATGGCTTTTCAACCAAAAACAACAATATTACTGCTTTAATGTACTTTTTAGGGTCAAGTTTAAGTAAAGCGTTTATTAACTTTTTCACTGCCAGCCCTGTTCTCGCTTTTCTTCCCTGCCAGGCCTTTTGCTCATTTTAAAGAATATTCACAGCTCGACAAAAAAACTTTGTGCAACTGGAATCATGACAGTTGTACATCAGAAGAGTACAACCTGCAAGTGTCTATTTTCAATAATAATAATAAAAAAGAATTGTTATTTTACGTTAATCCGTTCCTATTTCACAGGCCTTTGAAATTCAAACTTCGTGTCAGTGTATGAGCCACTACAATAAAATAATGTCTTCAGAATAAAAAATACGAGGCTTACATGATTAAAACAAAGAGGACTCTTATAAACCAACAAAAGCTGTGTTCCAGACGAGAAGGCAGCAGCACTTTTCTACTTTCTGTTGCAGATTCTGTAGATTCAGTCTCTTTCATGGAGCAGAGATTACTTTTAACCCTCCAAAATATGAATAAATCCAGTAAAATCCAGCAGTCTGACACTTTTGGATCGCTTATGGAAGAGGACGTTTCTAGACTCGCTGCATGTGTCGTTCTCCTCAGAGTCCTAGTCCTGTAGGATCGTCTTTTCTTCCGTTTAAAGATCAAATATCTGCTCTAAACTTACTCAACAATAGTTTTAGTTCAAGATGTTTTGCCTGTAATCTGTTTGAAAAGAAAGTCGGCCTCCAGAAGCAACTAATCACATAAATAAAGACACATGTAATTCCTGGTCATGTGACTTCCTTGTAGTCTTGCGCTCACACTATTCCCCCCTCTGCTGGTGAATCTGTGAAACTGCATCATGTATTTGACTGTAGACAAAGTCAGCACGTGCATCAGAGAGAACGACATCGCCGCAGAGAATAAAAGATGTATGACGGAAACAGACATCGGCAGTGAAAGAGTTAACATGTATTGTAATGCTTTTACTTTAAATTTGGACTCAGGAAGAATAGTTTCTGCTACGGTAGAGACTATTGAGGACTCTGGAAAACTCAACTCAATAAGAACCATCCCTAGTTTTTTCATTTGCGAGCTGTTTTCATACTTGTGTCCATGTCTTTGCCCTTCAGAAGCACCGTGTGTAACAGATAAACTGTGATGTATCGGCCACATTAGGCACAGTATTTACATGACGCAAGAGTAAATGAAGCGTGGTCGATTTTATTAACTCAATAGGCAAACGTGTCCTCTGTATTTGACCTGTTCTTCAACGCCACAGAGGTTAATCTCGTTTGGAGCAGTGTGTGTGTGTGTGTCAGCGGTGCAGAGCCTGGGGACCCTGCTCCACATCTTAAGCAATGGTTCACGGTCAGAAGGACTTAGCTGGAGGATTAGCCGACTGCGCGTGTTTTGTGGTTGGTTAAGTTGATGAGGGAAACACAGAAGAAGAGAGAAACATGTGAAGTATAAACAGAAACGCCTCATGTTGACAGTAATTCAAACTTATCTGTGGTAGTCTCACTGAAGAGGTGCTAAAGTGATAATGAATGCTACTTCTACTGTGGTTACTGGTTAGACTCTCACAGCTCATCTACTGTATTTACACTGCTGCTCAAGCAAGTCATGTCACAACATGCACTTTCAGTGTTATAATTATTACAAAACTTCAACTTCAACTTTATTATAGTACCAATGGGAAATTGATTTGCAGCAGTGTTAACAACAAACAACACATACAATATAATAATAAACAGAAATATAAATAAAACCCAGCTCTTGCCTGATGATCTAGAGTGCTAACTTAAGCTATAACAAAGCATTCATTTTTATTATAGCTTCAGAAATGAAAGATGCTCTTGCTCGCTGAGTTCTGATCCGGGGCATTCTCAGTCGCCGTCCAGAAGGAAGGAGATCAAACTCTTTAAAAGAGGGTGGTCGGGGCTTTCCATTATTTGTTGGGCCTTGCCTATCACCCTTCGGCTGTAAATATCATGCAGCTGGTACTGCTGTAGGCCTATCATTTTGCCCGCCACCTTAACCAGCCTGGCCAGTCGATTTTTACTGGACACAGAAAGCACACCAAACCAACATACAATGCAAAATGTAAGGACAGACTCACTAAAATTGGCAGTTAATGTAATCAACTAAGTTTAAGTTTAAGGAGCATGGCCCTCTTGTAGGGCTGGAGGCGACACGGCAAAAAATGAATATAACAATTTTCCTGGAGACAGATCATGATTTCGATTTTATCACAATTCTTGTCGACTATTGTCTTTAAGATAAATCATCTGCTTTTTCTGAAAGTTCCTACTTCAGTGTGATTGGTTAAATCCAGCTGTCACTCACTCAGAGCAGAACAAAGATTGACCAGCGTTGCCAGATTTTCAAAGAAAAACACGTCGAAGCCTTTGAAAAAATTCGAAAGACAAGCGACCTCAGCCCATAAATAAAGTTATTCAAAGAATCGATTAATTGAACATTTCGTGATAATACAATTTTGGCATTTCTAACACTAATAACAGCTTTTGAAAATATGCTAAATATCCATGTTTCAATCATAAATATCAAACACAAAACACCTCCACAATTGAAATACATAAGACTTATTAAATTCAGACCCTTAGATTTGTTATAAAGAAACGAACTTGGCAGCTGTAGGTTAGAAATAATTGTCTGTATTTTAACAAACAAACAAAATGGGAAATCACGATTTGACAATTTCACCAAAAAAGCAGATTTTGTCAACAGCGAGCTCGCATCCACGCCTCTCCTCCTCAACCACACCCAACTACCCATAATTCTATTTATCCAGGACTGTTTGTCTCTGCTCTCTCTGCCCCACCCTCCAAGCCCATGTCTCTTTTCGTTGTCCTGCAGACTTGAAGAAAACCATCTATGAGAGGGCTCCCAGCCGATCGAGAAGACCACATGGCATCGGCATCAACACCACAATCATCTGCTCATTCACAACGTAACTGCAATCTAGTGTGTGGCATGGTCCTTGCTACTGAAATCACAAATTAGTGATTGTTCATGATTACAATCAGTCCTGCCGCCCAGAATGCAGAGAAGAGCATCAGGTCAAGTCTGTCCACCTGCCGCCTGCAGAGGAGAGAGGTGATCACACGACGTGAGAGATCATAATAAAGACAACGATGGACCAAAGTTCAAGACCTAAGCCATGCTTGTATTAACTGATATTGAGACCCAGTCGTGTTGTGACAGGAGAGGCACAGCGGCCCACTGGGCTGTAACCATTCAAGAATCTCTTGAATCGGTTTGATTCAGGCTACACAATTGACTGTGTGCACAAGAGTTTTTTTTTTTTTTTTTTTTTCAAAATGCTAACATCTTGCCGGCAGGTTCATTTCCAGTTTAGTTCATTCTTATGAGGCTTTCACAACCTCAGCCTAAAATGAAAATGACTAAAGATCGGGCGTGAACAGTAAGCAGTTGGTGATTTTCTCTGAAAACATGTTAAATACTTTACAAAAGAAGAGACTATTTCACTAAAGAACCAAAGTGTGTTTATAAAAAGATATGTTTGTCTGTCAATGCTAACGCGAAGTCTGACCATTTGAAAGTAACAACTTCAATGCACAGAGTCTATTTGATAAACAAACGATTCTTTATATTAATTTAATTGTTTAATTGACCTTTATTTAACCAGGAAAGTCCCACTGAGATTCAGAATTTCTTTTGCAGGGAGCCCTGGGGGAAGGGTCAGGGGAGGCTTTAATGGACATGTTTTTAGTTGTAGGAGGAAACCAGAGTACCCAGAGGAAACCTATGCAGACACGGGGAGAACATGCAAACTCCACATAGAAAGGTCCCGGGCGGCCCGGAAATCGAACCCAGGACCTTCTTGCTATGAGGCCAGAGCGCTAACCGCTGCGCCACCATGTCGCCCGAGTTTCATAAATTCATGCGATCCAGTCACAGTCTGAAGTTTACGCAGACGAATGTCACAAAACACATGATATAATCCAAACTTTGCGTGACATTCTGCTGCTCACTGCTCCAGCTGAACTTGAAATCATAATCCCAAATGTAAACTGCCGTGGCGCGTGTCTGCAGCCAAACAAGCCCGAGTAAAAAATAATGTAATCCAGCCTTCTCCAGGTAAAGAGAAGGGTAAAGCTTATAGTATCAGTTGTGTCGCTCCTTTGTTTGTGTTGCGAGAAAGTGAAAATGAAACTTAAAAGGCATAAGTGTGTTTTAAAATATAGTTTGACAAATATCCTCATTAAAGGTTGTAAACATAATATTTGTGGCTTATAATTAATTTTTTTAAAGAAAGCAAGAACTAAAAAAAGAATAGTTAAGGAACCAGTTTCAAAAAGCAAGTATCATTAATATCCACTTTTTTTTTTACTTTTCCACTTTCACACGTTATACGATCTCTATAACTATAACACAACACTTTAACGTCTCCATGAAGACTATCAGACCAGAAAAGCTCCACAGTGCGGCTTTCAATAATGCTCCTGAGATAAGATTGATCCAGGTGTTTGAAATGTGGCGCAACATTTGAGACGGATGAAGTGCGACGAGCGCCGTAACAGCATTAGGAGGCACTTTGCTTCCATTACCTCTGATATAATGGAGCTTTTAAAACTACATACACCGGCTGCTTTACGACTCAAGTATGTTTAAGTGATTTTTCATTCACGGAAAACTCTAATGTGGAACTGTCGAGAAGAAACAACAAATGTAAACCGGATGAACCTGTAATGTTTTCTCTGTATATATAATGCATAAGATCTCTTTCCACTATTAAGGCTCTGCTCTCGGAAAACACAAGAAGTTTGAATGTCGAGAGGAGAAACTATTGATTGGATAAAGTAATAATGAGGTTACTTTAAGGAGAACATGCTATAAGTGTTTTTTCATTATTAATTTACTCAAAGTTGTATTTGGATTGATTCATGCATGTTAGAATAATCTTGTTTTGTCCTGCAGCTAACACTGAAAACA
Source organism: Mugilogobius chulae (assembly GCA_038363315.1). NCBI lineage: Eukaryota > Metazoa > Chordata > Actinopteri > Gobiiformes > Gobiidae > Mugilogobius > Mugilogobius chulae. Next base: position 30,342,632 of record CM076414.1, read on the forward strand.
GGATGCATTCACAATACACTTTTGATTCGGATCAGGATTTGTTTGTCTGGATAGTTCGGTTCGATTGAGTAATTGTGAATGCACAAACGAACTCTCTGATTCTGTCCAAAATGTCAGAATCTGGTTCGGTTGGAGAGGTCGGTCTCGGCTCGGTTGAATCGAGCTCTGGAGCGGTTTGTTTGTTTTGTGAACGCAACCGGATCGAAAGTGAAACAAAACCAGGAAGTGAACAGTAACGAGATCCACGCTGAGGCACACGTGAGGCTCAGAATCACAACAAACAGCACGTGTGAGATCGATAATGGTCTATTTAAAAAAAATGGTAAATGGTCTATTTATATAGTGCTTTTCTACCTTTCCAGACACTCAAAGCGCTTTACAATCTAGCATCCACTCACCCAGTGCACACAGACACTGAGGCAGTGTGGGTTAAGTGTCTTGCCCAAGGACACAACGACAATCTACTCCTGTCGTCCCACTGTGGCACCTGGGGTTCTAACGGTCTCCCATCCAAGCACTAACCAGGCCCTTTCATGCTTAGCTTCTGAGATCTGACGGGATCAGGCTTTGACAAGCAGGTACGGCCACAAATGAGACAAATAATACACAAAACACATGAATGTAACAGGAGAAGGATGATTCAAGTATAAATAATTATGATCACACGACCGTATGTCACCATTTTCTCACATTATTTATGTAAATAACAAAGTTATAACTCTTAGGGCCTAATTTATCAAGCCATGTGCTAAATTGTGGGTGCAAAAATGAAAAAAAATTCAAGTGTTATTCATGAGCATTTTACACAAACATTTTTCGTGTGTTTGAAAGAGAAAAATGTCATCTTTACCAAGGTTTTGCTCCCCTTAACCTGTTTTTGCACATGAGCAAATGCTTGATAAATCTGGCCTTTAGATGGAAGTAATACAGCTCACATTACTGCGGGGGAAATGGTCTATATTAGGGATGCACGTTTTCAAGAATTTCTTTAACCGTTAGTTGGAGCTCTTCACGGTCAATAATCGGTTAACCGAACACGTTAACGCGGTACTTTTTTATTGCTGTTATTTTCACTGGACGTGTATAATTGGACACAGCAGCGCTACGAGAGTGAATTTAGAGCAGCGAGTCAGCGACAGACCTTTAAACTGAAACAACACGACTGAATAGAAGCCTCTATAAACACTGTTTTAATGCACTTTTGCACTATGTATTATATAAAACTACTCTCAAATAAGGAGTCATGTTTTAAAGTTGCTGCTAACGTTAGCGCTTACCTTAGCATGCCTTGAACAGGTAAAACATCGATAGTTTGCCAGGCAGCTAGCCCAGTCTGTTTTCTTCACCAACATAAAATCCAAGTTTTTTTTTTTTTTTTTTTTTTTTTTTTTTTTTTTTTTAATTGAAAAGACAGGCAAAAAACAATTACATACTAAGCCACAACACAACAACCATCACAATAACAACCACATAAATGACAGAGAGCATGGACAGACAGACAAGAACCAACAAGAAAATAATGTTTGATGTGTGTGCATTGAGTGAGGGTGTGTGTGTGTATGTGTGCGTGTATGCGCGCATTACAACAGAGAGATTGTGTGTTTTACAGTTATGATCATTATTATATCTGCATGTTTTACCACAGCATTATGTAATTATTATCCATATTGTTTTCTTATTGTCATCATTGTCTCCACTTTCAAATTTTGAGTATGACATTTGAGTTTCGCTAAGTCTTCCCTCCATATCATTTCACCCCCACCCCCTCTTTTTTTTTTTTTTTTTTTTTGTGGGTATAATGTCTGAGGTGCATTAAAAGAAGGCGGACAATGTGCAAGCGTCTCTACTTGTGGCAGGGATGCTGTCCCAAGGAAACCACCTCTTGCTTGTCCTACCAGCTCAAGTGGTGTGTGTGTTTTTCCTTTTATAATGTGGTGCATTAAAAACACTTGAAAAGATTTGGAGGGGATTCAGGATTGGGTATGGTTAAGGGTGAGCTCTTATGCAAACGAACAGTCTTATAGTGTTGGTTGTGCTGAAAATACGGCTTGTAGTGATGACAATAACAATAGTAATGTTGATAATAATAATAACAATGATGATGGTAGTTAAATTAGAGCATGTATTAAGAAAAAAAAAAAAAAAAAAAAAAAAAAAAAAAAATTATAGTATTATTGGTGAGTCAAGATGCAGAGAGAGGAGGAGACAAGGTTGAAGCGAAGAAAGATAAGATAATACTGTATATATTATGTACAACGAAACATCATATACATGAACACATTCATACATTTAATGAATTGGATATGTAATAATGAAGTGCTAGTGCTTGGTAGTGTGGAAGGTGCTTAAAAGAGTTGGCTCACAGGCAAACAGTGTTGAGATGAGTGATGAGGTGGCAAGAGAAGGCAGAGATCACAGTTGTAAGAGGTCAGAGAATGTTGGATGGGATAGGTCTGTTTCGGATGAGTAATTATCAGGGGGAGATGTATATTCCATTGAAATGAAGTCAGTTAGAAGGTTTTTCCAGTGATTGATGTTTATTTTGTTGCGGGTTTTCCAGTTCATGAGGATAGTTTTCTTGGCGATGGTTAGAGCTATGAGAAGTAATCTGAGGTTTATTGTCTCGTCTGTGATTATTGTAAGGTCCCCTAGCAGGCAGAGGGAGGGATTCAATGGGATGTGGCATCCCACTGTGGTGGATAGTGACTGTGTGACTTCTTCCCAAAAGTGTTTGATCGGAGTGCAGTGCCAGGTTGCATGGATGTATGTATCTGTACAGTTTTGAGTGCAGTGAGTGCAAATGTTTGATGTGAAACCCATTTTAGCTAATCTGTTTCCCGTGTAATGTGTTCTGTGGAGTGTCTTGTACTGTATTAACTGAAGGTTGGAGTTTTTAGACATGAGGTAAATATTTTTACAGATTTGGGTCCAGAAGTTGGCATTGGGAGTGATGGAAAGATCATTTTCCCATTTAGCTGTTGGTATGCACATGGATTGTAGTGGTTTTGAAATAATTTTGTATATTTTTGAAAGAAGTTTTTTTGAGGATGAAATGTTGACCAAGTCTGATATTGCAGGTGGAAGCTCCAAACTTGTGGTTTTGCCGTTTATTTTTGCCGTGATTGAAGATTTGAGTTGAAGATATTTCAGAAATTGATTGCTCCCAATGCCAAACTCCTGGACCAGATATGGAAATGTTGCTAATGTGTTTGATTTGAAAAAATGTCTAATGTGAGTGATACCCTTGTCAGCCCATGTGTGAAAGTTAAGTGTTTTTTTGTTGCTTGTGATATCAGGGTTGTTCCAGAGTGGAGTGAAGTTAGATGGAGCAAGTGTAGAATTTGTGATTTGATAAAATTTCCACCAGGCTGTCAGAGTTGATGCTATTGTTATTGCCTTGAAACAAATGTGGTGTTTGATTGATTTGGTGAGAAATGGAATGTCAGCTAAGTTTAGTTCTTTGCATAAGGATTGTTCAATTTCTAGCCAGGTAATGTCGGAGTGAGTGGGGTGGGTCCATTTGTAAATATATTGTAATTGATTTGCCATTGAGTAGTGTTGAAAATTTGGTGCTTCTAGACCTCCTTGAGTTTTGTTTTTTTGTAATGTTGCGAGTTTTATTCTTGGTGTTTTATCTTTCCAATAGAAGTGTGTAATGGTGGAGTCGAGTGATTTGAACCAGGTGGGAGTGGGATGGGTTGGAATCATTGAGAATAAGTAGTTTATTTTTGGTAAAATTGTCATCTTTATTGTTGCTATTCTGCCAGTTATGGAGAGGGGAAGGTTGCGCCATCGAGATAAGTCGTCTTGTATTGTTTTTAGTAGTGGTGTGAAGTTAAGTGCTATCAACTCTGACAGCCTGGGGGAGATCCTTACGCCCAGGTATGTGATGTGTCCATTGCATGTGGGTATGGGTGATTGGTGGGATGCCACATTCCATTTGGTGTTATGTAATGGTAAAATTGATGATTTATTCCAATTTATTGCATAATCTGAGATTTTAGAGAATGACTGGATTGTTTTAATTATTTCTTGCACAGTTGATTGAGGTTCTTGTATAAAAAGTAAGATATCGTCAGCATAGAGTGAGATCTTATGGGGTTGTGGTGTTTCAATACCTTTAAAATCCAAGTTAATTAATCCTGCATGGTTGATATTTGTCCATAAACACTGCAGTGTCGCAGGTTTGCTCAGTCCTTCTTAGATAAACAGTGTTTTTGTAGTTTTAGCGATCTTTTTTCCTTCTCTGACAAACGGCAGAACTGTTCAAGGGCAGTTAGCGCCATCTGCTGGAGCAATTGAGTATTTGTCAGTTAACCGGTGAAAGACGTCTCACTCGAACAAGGCATTAGTCACGGTTAACCGGTTAATTGGTTAACCATGTCTCCATCCCTAGTCTATATTCATCTAATATTTAGTTACACAGCTAAATGAGCAGATGACAGACCTTTCAGAGCCAAATTTTCTCAAACAGATGAACGTTTTGTTACGTTTTACTCTGGGCATTTGGAAAATGTCCAGTCCTCCTCTCCTCTCGAAGTTGTGGGATAGATCCATAAAACAAAAATCTAAAGTCCAGCAGTGTGTTTGTTTTGGATGGAACCGTAGCCGCTGATGTAGCAGAGAAGTCAGTGTCTTCTTTACTGTTTGTATAAAGTGTTTTTGTCCAACAGCGCCTCTACAGGGCAAAGGCAGATGGTTTGATTGGCAAAAACCAGGCCGGTTTAGAGAAAGAGAGTTAGTTCAGTTTGTGTTGTGAATGCAGCTTTAGCCCCGCCCATTATTTAAAAAAAAAAATCCAGGTTTCCAGTAAAACATGTCAATTTTAAAATTGTTGTGTAGCCACTTTCTAACTCCTACAATTACATTTCACAAAGAAGAGACAGATTTGATCAGTCCTGTGCCCTAGGGCGAAACAAGCCTTTCTATATGTACAGTATAGAGTTTCTCCACATGTTCGTGCAGGTTTCCTCCTGAAGCTCTGTGAAAAACCTGTGCAGTAGGTTATGTGACAATAGTATTAATAATATTTTATCTCTAAGAAAATTAATCTGTAGATTTTCCCTTTAATTTACAGACTGGACACATTTATGCAAAGATGATATTATGATTATATTATCAACTAAGGATAGAACAAGCTCGTGAGGTAAATTGTTATGATATTGTGTGCACACGTAAAGAACGATCGCGATCATGGGAATGTTCAGTTGTGTATCTTTGAGCAGCTGTAGTAAAAAGTCTTCTCCACATATAGATTTGTAGAGCACATAATCGGACAGAAAACAGTCTAAACTCTTTCTCAGTTTTCATTTCGTATTGATAGCACAAATATTGACGAAAATAATTAGTCCTAAACATTGTAAAAATGTGTGCAAAAAGATACAGTTAATATATGCGGGATGTGGACATCACAGGAACAGCTTTAACATAACTTAAAATGGATCCACAAGGAGATATTTGACCCGCTGCATCTATAACCCGGTAAAAAGTATGACAGACGTGCTCCTTCTTCTCTGTGAGCGTCTGTCTGCAGCAGCAGAGGGGAAGAGAAAGGGGGCGGAGCCTGAGCCTGAGTTCAGTCAAAGTCATAAGAAAACTGTTCCAGACATGATGAAATATAAATCAACTATAAAAAATAATAAATAAATCTCGTCTCATCCATACTATTAACTATTTATTCTTTCTTATAGTCATACTGTGCTCTGCGAAGTTATTGTAAATGTGAGTGTTTGCTCTAACTTAATATTTTTGCTTCACCTGAACAATGAAAACTTTAACATTATTATTGTTTTATTGCATCTTTCAATTCGTTTGTTTTTCTGGATCTGGGCGTTGCAAAAACTTTAATCTCCACCGTGAGGCACAAATAAAGGATTTCTTATCTTATTGTCTTTTTTGAATGAATGAATGAGTATTTTATTTAAGTGTCCAGCGCTCAGGTGTTATGTGTGTGTATTTGACATTGACTTTCGAAGTAGGAAGAAAGGCCATTACAACGAAAATGTTTCATTCATGGGAATAAACAATACAGTTCTCTCTGAAACAAAACCTTTTGTTTTAGAGTCCAGGGTTTCCCATTAAAAGTTGCCGCAACAAAATATTTCTTTTTCAAATAACTAAAACATTAGTTCTTCTTCAGACATTCAAAAAAATCATATTTTTTTCCCTCTGGATGATATTATACAACTCAGTACTTAAATAATAATAAAGTGGACAGTAAAAGATAAAATCAAATTCATGTTCCACTGTACAAAAAGAACGTTAAGTACACGACCTATCCTCATTTTGAGATTCCTTAGAAGTTTATTTATTTGTTTATTTGTTGTTTAAAGTGGTGACCAGACACTCAGGTTGTTGTGAGTAATAAATCTGTGAAAAGACCAAGTACATTATTATGCATTAGCCAATTCCTCTCATTCACATCAGTCATTTATAATCTGAGAAGCATTTGTCAGAGCAGCAAATGCATTTTTCTGTGTTTAGGTCATTTTATTGTTGTAATATTTTCCTTCTCACTGCAGAAGTGTTATTGTGACTGTGTTTGGTGGGACACAGTCATTTTTCCGAGATAAGACGAGTCTGTGTGATCATATTTGTTGTTGGGCAGGATTTCCAGTCGATCTGTAATGGGATTCTTCACTTCCTGATTAGATAATGATTTGCAGAGAGAGTGAATCAGAGCGGTTTCCCCGGTGTTCCCCAGTGAGACAAACAACAGCAGCACAGGCCTGCTCCAGTCGTGACCTGAATCTATTCAACACACTGTGAGTAAAACAGCTTCTGCTTCAGTCGTGACCTGAATTTACAACATTTAACACAATGTGAGTAAAACATTCAACACACTGTGAGTAAAACAACTTCTGCTTCAGTCGTGACCTGAATCTATTCAACACACTGTGAGTAAAACAACTTCTGCTTCAGTCATGACCTGAATCTATTCAACACACTGTGAGTAAAACAACTTCTGCTTCAGTCGTGACCTGAATCTATTCAACACACTGTGAGTAAAACAACTTCTGCTTCAGTCGTGACCTGAATCTACAACATTTAACACAATGTGAGTAAAACAACTTCACTAGTCATGACCTGAATCTACAACATTTAACACAATGTGAGTAAAACATTCAACACACTGTGAGTAAAGCAACTTCTGCTTCAGTCGTGACCTGAATCTACAACATTTAACACAATGTGAGTAAAACATTTAACATAATGTGAGTAAAACAGCTTCTGCTCCAGTCGTGACCTGAATCTATTCAACACAATGTGAGTAAAACAACTTATGCTCCAGTTGTTACCTGAAACTACAACATTTAACAAAATGTGAGTAAAACATTGAACACTATGTGAGTAAAACATTGAACACAATGAGAGTTAAACAGCTTCTGTCGTGACCTGAATCTACAACATTCAACACAATGTGAGTAAAACATTCAACACTACATGAGTAAAACAACTTCACTAGTCATGACCTGAATCTACAACATTCAACACAATGTGAGTAAAATATTCAACACAATGTGAGTTAAACAGCTTCAGTCATGACCTGAATCTACAACCCTGTTCCTCATTGCGCGGCTCTGGAGCCACGTACGGCTCTAGGAGTCTTTTCTTGGCGGCTCTCGGCTATATTCCTATTGGAGGTGCATGATCTGTGCCTTGATCGATCAGCCATCGATCAAGGCACAGATCATGTGATCGGCAAAATGGGCCGATCAGACGCAGCAATCACACGTCACACAACAAGCTTTTTATAAAAACTTGGCTAAGGCACGCTCTTGGGTCCTTTATCAGCGCTTCATCCACTGCTCCAAGTCGTTCCGGCTTCACCCTGCCTGCACACGAACCAAAACGAAACCACGTCATGTAGCGGCTACATCACAGACTTGTAGCAGACATATTCTGACAGAGAACAGTCTAAACTCTTGCTGCTTTCCATGTAACAGGAAACTGCGATATTTCCCACTTGAAAAATACCAGTTCCAGTTCAAAGCATTCCAACCTAATCAACTCGTATGTAAACATTATGGCTAATGCTAACCTTTAAGCTATACGATAAATAACCTGTAACCAATGTTTACACCGTTTTTGTGTCAGTTAAACCCTCCAAATAAAGTTATTGTGGTGATTGTTGAACTTGTATGTGAAGTGGGGCTTCCTCGACCAGGTCCCAGTTCACAAGTGAGATTTACCAGTTCGAGTAGCGTTCCAGCGCATTTTTACAAGTGGGAAGTGGGAAATATACCAGTTCCCAGTTGCCTGCACCATCTGTCTCAGATTTTGTAGTGATAGGATCAATATTGGTGAAGATAATTATTTCTAAACACTTTAAAAGTTGATCCCGGAAAAATTCAGTCCTACGTGCGCGTTCAAAAGCCCGACATGGAGCAGTGGATGAAGTGCCTGATAAGAAACAAACCAAGAGCGCGCTTTAACCAAGTTTTTATAAAAAGACCATGAGTTAAACCAAAATAAGTTTCCGTGGAGCAAAATATCAGACTAAGCATCATTAAGTGAAATAAACATCTAGTGTACAGTATTTTTCTTTGAATAGACCTAGAGTAAATGAACAAAGGACTACAACCCTGCTTATAGAGAAATCAGGATTACTATTTTGAACACAAATACATAAACTCATTTTCACTTCAGCCGTGACGCGTGTGCTCGTGTGAACAATAACCCGGCCTCTCTGCGATTAGTGAAATAACATAAATATTTCAGGACGAGGCTTTGAGGAATGTTAAGAGCTTAATTTAGCCCATGTGACCTTTGGCTGGACTCACACACTGAACAGAACTGACACCTCTTTGACTCAGACGCAAAGGAAGAAAGCCATAACTCAGCTCAACACAGACACGTGTTCAGACATCGCAGACTAAAATAACAACTGGGACCGTTTTAGAAGCAAGAACAAGTCAAGAAAAATGTGTTAGGTTACAAGTTAGTTATATATTGTAAGATCTGAAATTAAAATTCTACTACACTTCCTTGAGAGAAAAGAAACATTACAATTTAGCAATCAATGACAACAACAAAAAATATGTTTAGTTTAGGAGGAATACGGCGGGACAAATCCATGTGTGTCTGGAGGAGCTTCATCTGAGCTGGCCACACACTACACAATTGAGACTGGCAACTGAAAACAGGATTACTCCGTCAGAAGAACAATTAATAATCCACAAAACAACAGTGCAACACAGTTTATAAAAAAGTTGAGTTTAGTGCTTGATTAAATTTTTTATTTGATTTTTAGTGACCTTTTTTTTAACCTAATATTAGGCTATTTATTGGTCTTTAAATAATAATTTCTTCAACAAAATAGAAGGAAAAAAACGTGTTTTTTTTAGCGTAATTAATATTTATTTATTTAATTTTGCCATAAGTAAACACTTTTATTGGACCCTCCACGTTCTGACGTTATGCTGAAACACCGGTACAAACACGCTAGCTCTCTCAAAATGACACTATGGCGAAGGAGGTGACGAAGTTGGACATTTTTCCCCTTTGTATTTTATGTGGATGCATTTCTTTTATGACATTATATCAGAAGAAAACTTGTGTTGTTTGGAGTGAGGACGATGTCCGCAGCGCATCGTGGAGAGAGGAGGAGAAAGAGGAGAGAGGAGGTGAGTGTGCTGTTGTTGTTTTGGTCATCCAACACAGTCTCACTAGATGGCGTACTTTTACCACGACACAAAAACAGCGTATTTGGACTACACTTCACAGCTATTTTTAGTACTTATGTTACGCCGTGCATTTAGCACGATATGAAAAAGCGTAAAAATGACTGAGATGAGATTTCACAGTGTTAAAAAAACACAAGTTTTAATTGAAGCCACGTGGGGACGTTTTCTTCAAGTGAAACAGGTAGGTTCAGGCATAAAGTTACTAAAATGGGTAAGTTTAGGTCTGGGGCTTGGGGCAGGTTAGGATTAGAATCAGGATTTGGTTAATATTCATAAATAAGAACACGTCTTAACAACCACCATTAAAATGAATGGGGACTGTGACGTGTACTATAATTACACAAAACAGCCGTGAACTCGTGCTAATCTTACCTAATTTACATATTGTGTAATGTCGTGGTAAATGTACGCTTTCTTGTGAGATCGGGCTCGGTCATCAGAGGTGTAAAAACTAGTGTGTGTGCATTTTGAACACGGTCCATTTGTTATGTAAGGAGAAATTTCACTTTGTGCCTCGCTGTTACCGCTGTATTTGCGCTTGTTCCGTCAGAAAAGACGTAAACAGAAAGTTTAACCTCAGACGCTGTTTCCAGTGACTCCTCAGCTGTTTTCATTAGCGCTGGGCTCCGTGTTTGTCCAGAGGAGCCTCATAAACTGTAAACAGCACCGGAGCGAGGCAAAAATCGGGCTTATAATTCCAACATGTTTAAAAACCTGCGACTGGAATCTAGTCTAGTCTAGACCTGCCACAAACTACACGATTGGAACGTGAGTCCAGTCGCAGATATCCGCAGATACCCACACACTACACAAGTGATACAACTGCGGCTACCTTCAACTAGCTTCGACTAATCTCGACTAGGCGTGACTAAGTGCGACTGAAATTAACATGAGAAAATGAGCAAACAGTCGTGTAGTCTGTGACCAGCTTTAAATTTCTCCACGAGACAAACACTTGACAGAATCTCGCCCAGAAAACTCACTCCACTTCACTCGTGGCTTTGCAGTTGTGAACGTTTTAAAAGCTGCGTTAAACAAATGAATGTGAAGCAGAGCAGAGCAATAAAAGCCTGGTTCAGCTCAGAGACGACCTTTTAACTGTGTGTGTGTTTGTGTAAGTCGCCCACGCCCTGTGTCAAGGAAATCTGACTTCTGCAACATTTGCATTCTGCACGTTTCTGAATTTGTCCCGTTCACCACAAAAAAAAAAAAAAGAGAGAGAGAACGAGACAATTTAGAGTTACAAGGTACAACTACTAAATTCAATAAAATGGAACTAAGATCATTATATTTTTAGACCTATTATGTAAAATCTACTTTTCTGAGTTTTTAAACTTGTTACAGCAATGTTCTTTCATCAGTGTTTTACCCAAAGTTGTATTTATATTGATTCTTGCATGTTTGAGTAATCTTGTATTGTTCTGCAGCTGATGCTCCAGTGCTTAGAAAAGCCCTAGTGTTGGGGAAAAAGTATTGAAAAAGTAATTAGTTATTTCTCATTTCTTATTACTTTTTTAAAATGTAATTAGTTATACTACTTAGTTACTGCCTCATAAAAAACTTAGTTACATTACTTTGGGATTACTTTTTGTGTATTATTGCAAACATCGATCAAAACTAGGATTTAAAAGTGTATTATTGGCATTTAAAGGGGCACTATGTAAGAAAAACAAACAAACAAAGTGATTTCCACTTTTGAACACTAGAGGGAGCCTTTCACATGCATTTTGCCTATTAAGCATGATGCCATCTAGCGTCAATGATCCATATTCTGGCCCGTAATAAAACATTTCAAATACGTATAAATGTTTCACAATTGATGTGGATTGGTTAACAGTGCTCTCTTAAGTATTCATGTTGTAAAGAATAAATATGATTTAAATGTTTTGTGGACTATATGTGATAAATAAATTCCTCTCAATCTTACACAGTGCCCCTTTAAACAAAAGCAAACAACAAATGAGTTGCTTAAATAGGCTAATATTAAGTAAATTAAGCAATAGAAATGATTCTGGGCCTTGTTCCAGCTGCTGATCTATGTCTCTAAGCCATTTCATCTCACACATAAGCAATTTTTGTAGATTTTTTAAACTTAAAAGTAACTATGAGTATTTTGTTAGTAACTGTAATTTAATTACAAGTATTTTCACAGTAACTAAGTTGCACTACTAGTTATTTAAAATGTAATCTAATTACAGTAACTAAGTTACACCCAACACCGGTCCTCACCTACCACCTATCTCCGCCTCCTTGTCTGTATTTACTTGCAATTACTCAAAAATGACTTAAATCTAGTGGGTGCGGCTTATATTCAGTGCGCTCAATAGGGCAGAAATTACAGCAATCAATTTAATCAAACAACAGAACTTTAATGGCCAATTTCTCAAAATGCATTTTTGATTTTGTGGTTCACACAATATCACACCTGGACATCACCCTGTGCATAGACACCAACATACAGTACGTGAATTAGTACCTGTTGCAAAGATAAACATAATAGTTAATCATCTGTCAGATTAGAGGGGAGAAAAAATACAATCTTACAGGAGGCAAAACACTACAGGAAAAACACATTTAAAGGAGATTATGCACTGACGTTATTTTATATGAAAAAATGCTCCTAAACATTCTGACAAGAGTAGCAACTTTGTGGGCAACATAATGGAGAAAATTTACTTTTTTCTGACTCAATTTCATCCCTGGAGTTCTTTTTCTAACACAAATATTAAATTTTTTAAAATTTGAATGTAAAACTAACAATCATTTTCTGTTGTCGTGGCAACTGTGTGCTTCACTAGTTTGTTTGCTAACGGCAATGGGCTCCGTGCACGGAATTTCAGTTGGCTGCGTACGTTCAAAAATGCTAACTTCTGTATGTACGACCACTTCCTGTTAGCGTTAGCCTTTAGACACAATTATGTCTCTTTTTAAACGCACAAGTGTCCTTTGGTGAAATATTCCTCTGATATGTGAAGTCTTTAACATGTTTTCTGTAACATTTACCACAAACTGTCTGACCTAAAGAGGATTTAGTCGTTTTAAACTGATGTAGTGAAAACTCATAGAAAAAACAAATAAATCCTCTTTAGATCAGACAGTTGTGGTAAATGTTACAGAAAACATGTTAAAGACTTTACATATCAGAGGAATATTTCACCAAAAGGACACTTGTGCGTTTAAAAAGAGACATAATTGTGTCTAAAGGCTAACGCTAACAGGAAGTGGTCGTACATACAGAAGTTAGCATTTTTGAACGTACGCAGCCAACTGAAATTCCGTGCACGGAGCCCATTGGAGATTTATGACGTTTTAGCTGCAGAACTACAATTCATATCCTCATTAAAAAGACTTTTAGGAAGATAAATGTTTGTACTTCAACTGTGTGTGATTCCAAAGTCTGTGATAAATGTGAGAGAGGTTAAAGTCTTTCTGTTTATCTGGTTTTCTGCCACTGTTTACCTGCTTTTTCTGCTTTTACATGCCAGTTACAAACCCAGTGTTCTGCAGAGTTGTTTGTGAGTTAATTTTTTTCTCACATACTGTATAGCTTGTTTTTCCTATTTTAACTTTATTTTGAGCTCTTACAAGAGAAAACGTCATTTCTCTCCATTGACTCTCACCTGCATACATTAGACATTTCCTAAAAAGTTTATTATAATCTCAAAGACAAAGTGCAAAACCACAAAAAGTCCCTTAGCATAGGAAAATTACTATTGTCTAAGAAAGAGTATTTTTACTAGAAACTGTTATAAAGATTATAAAAACACTAAGTAATAAGCAAATATACACTATAATAATGTGAATACACTGTAAAAAAAAAAAAAAAAAACATCCATACAACCAGTGATTTAAATGAACTTAAATCTTTGTGTTGGTTTAACTTAACAATGTGAGTCAAAGAATTTTAACTTAGATTTTTAAGTTTATGATGGAAGAAAGAGAAGAAAGGAAAGAAGAAAGGAGTGAGAGGGAGAGAGAAGTGAGAAAGGGGTAAGAGAAAAGAGAGAGAAGAAGGAGAGACAGAGCGAAAGAAGAAAAAAGAGAGAGGGAGAGAAAGGGGTAAGACAGAAAGAGAGAGAAAGAGAAGAAAGGAGAGAGAAAGAGAGAAAGAAAGGAGAGAGGGAGAGAAAGGGGCAAGAGAGAAAGAGAGAGAGAAAAAGAAGAGAAAAGAAAGGAGAGAGAGACAGGGAGAGAAAGCAAGAGAGGAGAGAAAGGAGTAAGAGAGAAAGAGAAGAGAGGAAAGAGAGACAGAGAAAGAAAAAAGGAGAGAGAGGGGAGAGATGAGAAAGGGGTAAGAGAGACAGTGGGAAAGAAGAAGGAGAAGAGAAAGAGAGAGAGAATGGAGAAAGGAGAGAGAGAGAAAGAAAGAGAGAGAGAAGAGATAGGGTAGGAGAGAAAGAGAGAGAGAAGAGAATAGGGTAGGAGAGAAAGAGAGAGAGAAGAGAATAGGGTAGGAGAGAAAGAGAGAGAGAAAAGAATAGGGTAGGAGAGAAAAGAGAGAGAGAAAGAGAAGAACGGAGAGCGAGAGACAGAGAGAAAGAAGAAAGGAGAGAGAAAGAGTGAGAGAAGAGAAAGAGAAGAAAGGAGAGAAAAGGTTAAGACAGAAAGAGAGAGAGAAGAAAGGAGAGAAAGGGTAAGAGAGAGGAGAGGAAAGTAAAGGGGGAGACTGAAAGACACAAAAAGAGAGAGAGAGGAGTTTAATTGACATAAAACTTTTAGGGCAGAAATAGTACTCACATTTTTAAGTTGAACCGCCTTTATTTATTTTTTTTTTTTCTACAGTGTAGGTCATTTTTATGCAAGGACAGATATATATATATATTTTTTTTTTTCAGTGTTGTGTTTGTAAATGTCCGTGGAGGTTTTGTGGACACTGTGTGAAGTCGACAAGTTATTTTTTCAGGTCAAATGGAGCGTTGTCCGGGGCGACGAGGCGTACATATTACATCAGCACGACGACAGAGGACAGGCCCGTTGCTATGGAAAGTGTTTCCCTTCCTCAGCCGCTGTTCTGTAAAGTGACTAACGAGAGAAGAGAGAGAAAAGAGAGGGAGAGAGAAAGAGAGAGCGAGAGGGAGTGGGAGAGGGGTGGGGGAGAGAGAGGAGGAGGGGAAGAGAGGGAGAGAGAGAGAAAAGGAGAAGGAAGAAATGAAGGAGAGGAGGGAGCGAGGGGGAGGGAGAGAGAGAAAGAGAGAGCGCGAGAGGACAGGGAGAGAGAGAGGAGAGGGAGAGAGAGAGAAGGAGGAGAAAGAGAAGAGAGAGAGTGAGGGAGGGGGGAGAGAGAGAGAGAGCTGAGTAGAGGACAGGGTAGAGAGAGAGGAGGAGGGAGAGAGAGAAGAAAGGGAGAGAGGGAAAGAGGGAGAAGAGAGAGAAGAGATGAAAAGAGAGAGAGAAAGGGAGAGAGAGAAGAGAGGGAGAGAGAGGGGGAGAGGAAGAGAGGGAGGAGGGAGGAGGAGAGAGCGGGAGAGGGAGAGAGGAGAGGAGGAGTGAAAGGAGGATTGAGAGAAGAGAGAGGGTGAGAAGAGAGAGCGAAAAGGAGAAGAAAGGAAGGAGAGAGAGAGAGAGAAAGGAGAAAGAGGGAATGAAGGAGGAAGAAAAGTGAAGAAGAGGGAGAGAGAAAGAAGGGAGAGAAAAAGAAGGAGAGAGAAAGAATAGGAGAAAAAGGAAGGAGAAAGAGAAAGTGAGAAAGGAGAGAGAGGGAAAGAGATAAAGAGAAGGAGGGAATGAAAGAGGAAGAGAAAGTGAAAGAGAGAGGGAGAGAGAGAGAAAGAGAAGGAAAAAGAAAAGAAGGAAAGAGAGAGAAAAGGGAGAAGGAAGTGAAAGAGAGAGAGGGAGGAGAGGGGGAAGAGGGGGAGGGAGGAGTCAAAAGAAGAAGATAGAAGTGAAAGAGAGAGACAGAAAGACAGAGATAGGGGGAATAAGAAGAAGAAGAAGAAGAAAAGAAAGAAAGGGAGGAGAAAGTAGAGAAAAGAAAACAGAAAGAAATAAACAGCGAGAGAGGAAAGAGAGATGTGAAAAAGGAGAGATGAAAAATAGGAAATAAGGCGACATGGAAAGGTCAAGAGAGAGAGAGGAAGAGGGGAGGCAGAGTAAGAGAGATGATAGGGAGATGGGGCAGAGGAAAGACATTGAGAGAAGAGAAGAGAGAAGAGAGAGAAAGAGAGAGAGATGGGGGCAGGAGAGATAAAAGAGAAGGGAGTGAAACAGGAAGAAAAATGAGTCAGTGAGATAAGAGAGAAGAGAGGTAGACAGAGAGAGAGAGAGAGAGATAAAGAAGTAAAGGTGAGAAGGAAATGTGGAGGAGGGTATAGTGAAAGTGAGAGAGAGAGAGAGAGAGAGAGAGAGAGGCGGAGGAAGAGAAGGAGAGCCCAGTGTTCCCCGGCAGACGGTCCTCCCACGCTCCAGCTGCATTTGACCTTCCACAGCAGAGGTCACACTTTAACGTAATTTCACAGCAACGAACGAACAGACGATCAGAGACACAATACCTCAGCCGCAGAGACGGGACAATTATAAAATCACTACAGCAGGTGACGTCACAGCCTTCTACATGTCAGCAGCGAGTGGCAAAACCGCATGAGAGTCGGAGCTATAAGCATTGATTGTATCTTACGTGTATAAAAGGAAAAGCAAGCAACAACAGGGACATTGGGCCTCATTCGTGAAAGTGTTCTTAAACTTGTCTGGCCTCATAGCAAGAAGGTCCTGAGTTTGACACCTGGGCGGCCCAAGATCTTTCTATGTAAGGTCTGCATGTTCTCCCCGTGTCTGCGTAGGTTTCCTCCGGGTACTCCGGTTTCCTCCCACAACTAAAAACATGTCCAATGTGCCTCCCAAAGATTACAGATGCAAACTAGGTGTAAAGTTGGAATCTGGTACAAGCTTCTCTGCCATTGTGCTTAATGTAATGTCCTTAATAAGCATTACCTTACCTTTCAAACAACTGTATTTCCAAATCAAAAGGCTAAAAAACATTAATATTTAAAAGTTTATGTAATTCCACTAATGTTGCCTAGTGATTAAACACGATAAAGGCATTTATTTTTTATTGGAGCACAAGTAAGTGGTGGAGGGCTGGATCACGGTCACTGGTGTAACAAAATGTTCATTATTAGGGATGGAAAATCGATCGAAAACATTGAAAATCGGTCAAAGTTTGCACCGATTAAATCGAAAGGCCAGAATCGATCAATTTTGCTCATGCAGCCACTGACTTACACACACACCCTGTTGTTGTATAATACAAACAATAATACAATAATAGTCACAATGTTTGAAGAAACAAAGTGTGAACTTGTGCCAGACCTGACGGAATGTGCTTTAATATGTTGAGTTAACCACTGATGGGTTAACGACTGAATATGGACACTAAATATGACTGTTTACTGTTCAAATGTTCTGACTCACAACAGCTGCTATGTTTTAAACTGAATTTATTATGGTTTATTTTGTGTCTTAAGGTAAAAAAAAACAAAATAAAAAATTGTGGCTGGAAAATCAAAAACTGAATCGAATCGTGGCTTTAATGAATCGTCCCATTCCTTATTCATTATTGTAGCACTTTTTGGTAAAACATCTGCTTTTTCCATCTACTATTTTGACTATTTATTGTGCTAACTATTAGGACAACAAGCAATGACCCAAGTCTATAAAATATAAGAAATATAACACTCAAAAATGTGCTGGGGCCGCATTGAAACAGTCGAGGGCCGCGTCTGGCCCCTAAATATATTTGTTTACTTGATTCCTTATAGTTTGTTCATAGAACCTCGAATATTACATTTTGAAATGCCTTATTATATGAAAACGTATAATACTTTGCAGTGCCTGCCTTAGTTCCTATTCATATGTTTTGACTGTTCATTAGATCCTCTTTTGCCTCATTTAATTACTACCTTATTATTATTTTTTTCTGTGTTGCTTTTTTTCTGTGCTGTGATTCTTTCTATCAATAAAAACAAACAAACAAATGTGAGGCTTATTCTGCTTTCTGATTGGATAATCCTCTTGAGAACCAAAACAATAAATGGAAACATCAACAAATGAACATATTGTCTGCTGTTTTTTAAATAAGAATAAGTCAGATTTACATTGTCTTTCAGTAAAAATTAGATTATCTTGTATCTTTGACAAATATAGGTTCTGTTTATGAATTCTGAAATCAAACTCTTACAAACGGTTCCTTTTATGAATAGTTTAATGCTGTAATTGTGTGACCATTGTTTGTATCTGTGCATTAACTTAAAAGAGGCAGTCGTGAAACCCAGGGCTTCCCCGTGGGCCCTGCTGTGACGGAGGAACTGAGCAGAGCCGTGGGTGAACGTGAAGGAACAGAAGACGCACCAGAACATGTGAAAAGCCCGGGACACTCACCACCACTGCATGATTCACCCGCTTCTCGGAAAAATGTAGGCGAGCCCCGGTGTTTCTGCTGCCCATCATCATCGCCGCCGCGGCTCAGACTTACGACTTATGTAATGGTTTTTGTGTGGAGGCGCCTGGCTTCTTCTTCTTTCTTGAACAAAAATCACTCAGGGATCAGCACAAAAGAGCCCGCGACCTGCCCGGACCCGCCGAGGCTTTCACCGACAATCATCAGAACCCACTCATGTGCTCCGGGTTCAGCCAGGAGTGACGGCGAGAGTTACAGCAGGAATTACAGCTTCTTCTTTGGAATACTGGCAGAGCGATTTTAGATTACGGAACAGGTGCAAAACAGTGGCACAACTGTGTCAAATTACTACAGTAAAAAGCACATAATTAAACTGATGTCAGAAGACTTTTGCATAAACAATAAGGTCACTATCTACAGTCTTTCTGCATGGAGGTCAAATGTAAGACTTTCTTAGGCCACAAAACACACAAATTAAGACCTGTTTGTGAGTCGTGACTCTTAGTTTTTCACAAAGCTACTTCTTTTCCAATGAGCTACTAAATACATTTATTGTTTATTATTATGAACAAGCTAATGAATTAACTAAAAAGAATGCCATTAAAGCGAACCCTGGATATAATCACATGTTTATCCTAAAACACTTATAATATCATCACTTATATAAATACAGGACAAATACCTTGGAAGTATTTTAGTTTTATTAAAATAGTGTTATGAAGAAATGACATGGAGGCGGCCATTTTGCTGCGGTTATGACATAAAATAGTGTTGTCAGGTAACAGGTAACTAAGCAACATGAATTCCTGGGTTAAACCTTGTCAGTTTGAGCCGGAGCAAAGCCAAATACAGAACGATTATGTGGAATCTAGTAAAACTGAAGATAATCAAGAGGAAGAGGCAAGAACTGGACACTGTCAGTGGTGTTTTGTTTCAACTGTTCACCGATCAAACCACAGGAGTAACCATGGAAACACTATTTTATGTCATCAACCAAAATGGCGGCTCCCAGTGGCTTGAAAACAACATAAACAACGACAATTTTATAAAAAATAGTAAGCAGTTATATATTTCTTTGTAATTTATTTTAATAAGCATGACCAGTACTAGTGTTTTAGCCATATTTGTCTTCATATCCAGGGTTCCCTTTAATACAGCAACTAAGCATTCATTAAAAAAAAATTTTTTTTAATGTTTTTATGTTTTATGTTTAGCTGCATTTTTTCTTTATGAATAGTAATTTAGCATGCAAACTTCTGAGTTTGTGTCTTGTGAGGGCAGTTTTAGTCAAATATTTAGTCAGAACATTGAAAGGGGAACTTTTAGTCAATTAATTGACTGATAGCATATGTCTTAAAGTTGGACAAGCTGATTTTTTTTTTTGCTGTAAACAAGTAAACTTTGTGCTTTCTAATGAAAAGTATATGATAAATGCAGGACACAGTGAAAAAATTAGAGTACTTTCTGAACTGAATAAGGAATTTTAGTTCTAATGCAGGAGCCAAAAGCAGCTCTCTGATTGGCTGAGCTGGGGTGGTCCTCTCCAGTTTCACTTTCTTGTTTGTAAAAAGAAAGTTTTAAACCATAATTGCATGAAAAATTGAATACATGTTGATATTAATCATGTGTGGAAGGATTTATGAGAGAAAGTTGTTTGTTGATTTAAAACCTACATCGTGTTTGCAGTGTAAAAATCAGCTACCCCACTTTTAAGTCGACCAAAAATGTCTTTAGTCAACTAAAGCCTAATTTGTATGATCATTCAACTTTAACTAATACACTTAAAGATGTGTTTGTACATTTCCTGGTTGGTTTGAGAGAATATCATCTGAATATCGTAATCAAGATTATCAAGATATCCATTTTTGTTCATTGAGTTTTTGCATAGGGGTGCACGGTAGCCAAGTGGTTAGAGCTCTGGCTTCCCAATAAGGACGTTGTGGGTTCGACTCCCGGGTCGGACCATATCAACATCTCACGATCTCTCTGTGTGGAGTTGCATGTTCTCCCCGTGTCACCGTGGGTTTTCTCCGGGTACTCCGGTTTCCTCCCACCTCCAAAACATGTATGTTTAGGTTAATTGGGCATCACTGTAAATTTCCTTAGTGAGTGAATGAGAGAGTGAATGGTTGTCTGTCTAACCCTGCGACAAGTTGGCCACTGTCCAGGGTGTTCCCCCCTAAGGCCCAAAGTCACTGGGATAGGCTCCAGTCACCCGCGACCCCTAACAGGATTAAGCGGAAGAAAATGAATGAATGAATGAATTTTTGCATATCTTCAAAACAACATTCACAATATTCTCTCAAATTCAATATGCTGCACATCTTTAGTTAACTTCTTCAAAATTGAACTGCTGTAAAACAAAAATGTACCACAAAGACTGTCACACCAAACTACTGTAAGTTAAAATTATAAAGCAATAATAATCTGTCATACTAGCTTTTGTGCCACCCTCGCGCCCACAGGCAACAACCCCGGTAGTAATTTGCCGTAATCTGGTTGTAATCTGAATTCGATTTGCTGCGGGCTAATCTACTCCGGCCTGGACAGTCTGTTGTTAACATGAGACATAAATGACCAGCTCCACATTATCGATCGTCTGTTCCTGAACACGAGCAGAAACAGACAAATGATCTCCATTAGGACGCGCGCCATCGTGACAAACAGCTCTGCAACAACACGAGATTCTTTTATAAACACGGACGCACGCAGCAGCACTGAGGCAACTTCTGAGAGCTTTATACATTTTATTTACTCGTGACTAAGGATGTCAAGATTATGTGGTTGATCGTGATTATTCAAGTCACGATATAAGTGTAAGAACAAAAGAATAATATCTGAAACAAACTTAGAAGCAAAATTAAGAGTTTTTCATTCTATAGAAAGTAGGGCTTGGCTATGTTTTAGTTTCAGAGCCGGATCTAACCTTTTGGGGCCCCAGGCAAAAATCAGATTCAGGGGGTCGAGCCCGATCTCACAGGAAAGCGTACATTTACCACGACATTACACAATATGTAAATGAGGTATTTTTTCATGTCAGTGTGTATTTTTCTTACTTTATGTAAAACAACTTGTTTTATGCTTGTTCCATTGACAATCTTACAATAAAATAAAACCAATAAAATGTACTTAAAAGAAGTAAAATACTACTTATTTCAGGCACATATTGCCTCGTTGTCTGGTGTTTAATTATCAGACAAATATTTGTCAAATGAATTACAAAAGTGCAGCTTTATAGAGGGATTTTTTGTTTATCAACACGGGCGATGCGCGCGCACCCCGCCTGTAGAAAGAGCCTCCGCACATACACACAACAGTGGAAACAAGTCTAAAAAGCTCCGTTGTCAGCCAACGTCAAGAGTTTATCACTTTGCGAAAACAAAAGGCATGCTGCTAAGCTAACATTTATGGATGAAATTCGATCCTACGACCCTTAGAAGTTACTTTAAGGTAAGTGAGAAAAACGGCGAGAAAAACGCTGACTCAAGCTTTAGGGACAGACGTCTGTCAGACCTGTTCATACCTGATGAAAGCAGCTAGCTGTCGTCCCGTTTCGGTGTTTAATTCGAACAAGTTTCCCAATGTAAACAAATGGGGAGCGCGCTTTCTGCAGGACGCAAGCGCAGTAGGGCGGAGAGTGACGTCGACCCAAAATCCCTCTATAGTGCACCCACTATAACCTCACTTTTGTAAAGCACTTATCTACAAACCCTGATAGAAATGAACTTACTTTGTCTACTAAAAACTTTACAGCATCACTTTTTTATTGTAAATGAGCTCTTTTGTAGGATGTTTTTACTGCACGATACACTCGATATTCAATTTTTGCTTATCTTAAAAGTGAGGCTAAACACGCGTTCAGAGAACAAACTCCGCCCACAACTAAACCTCAAAAAGGCTCGCAAAAGTGGGAGATGCCCGGAGGCCTTGAAGAGACGCCCAGGTGGACAGACATTGATTGACAGCACCAAATATGAACAGTGAGCTTGGTGAATGATGTAAGTTTTGTGTCGGAGCGGTCCTGGTCCTGACGTGAGATTTGCAGCGGAGGAAGCTGCACAGCAACAGCACCAAGTCTTTGCTTACTTGCACGTCAAACCTTTGCTTTAGTCTACATAGCACATGAACTCAGTATTTTCTAAAAACGAAAATAAAAAACACAATGATAAACTTGCCACAGCGGCATCGTTGAACTACTGGTGGCACCTCGCACCACTCGCTGATCAAGCTGAGCCAATTGACGGCTGATGTCGTTATGCAGAGGGTGATCGCTTTCAAACTCTCCGCAGCAGCGATGTTGAAGGGAGGAGTTTAGATAACCTATCTGGGCGGCTCGTCTGCCCAGATAGTTTATCCACACATAACAGCAAAATGAGCGAGTTTGCACAAAAATGTCCAAAAAAGGCCTGCAGATAATTCAATTTTGACCCCATATACACAGTTTGACAGTGAAAAAAGTTGATTCTGATTTAGTTTCTCTTTAAAAACAACTTTCACGATATTATCTAAATTTTGATTTAGATAATATGCCCAGCTCTAGTTCAGCTCAACAAAAATACAACAAAAAGCAAATAATCACATGTTGTTGCCAATGTCCTTGCTATAAAAGGTCTTATAATGTGGCTCAAATGCTTACTACACCAGGCTGAATAACAAAACTAACATTGTATGCATAACACACAGATTATTTCTGGTCCACTGCCTGTTCTGACCCGGAGCCCACATTTTGAACAGCCCTGATCTAAACTATAGCAGAGGTTCACACAATTTCACCAACATTAGTTAACATTTTCCTCATCGAGCCAAACTTAGCAGGTGTGAGCTGAAGTCTGGACAATAGTCTAGTCTGCACAAGCACTTTTGGGTTTGGATAGGGGTAACACTCAGCAGCATTCAGCGTGCAACGCAAGCAAAAGTATTTTCCAGCCCATTACAGCAACAGATTTAGCTTTAAAGGGACCTACTGCATTTTTTCTTTGTTTTTAGGAAATGAACTATAATACATGTAGCTCAGTAATTTACATTTAGATTTTTGTAAAACACATAATTGACGTAAAACAGCTTAGAAATAGAAAGAAGATTACTTCCTGTACAAAACTGCAGAACTGATAAGCCCCGCCTCTTTATAGTGATAAGCCCGCCTCTTTATAGTGATAAGCCCGCTCTTTATGTAAGATTTTGAATGTAAGAAGCAGCATATTTTATTGTTAAAGAAGCTGTGTGAAATCTGATTTTTTTGAATAATCATGATTAAATACAGACAAGTGGGCGGGGATAGGAGGTAGGTGAGAACAGAGATTTTCTGAGCCTCAACATCAGCTGCAGCACAATATAAGATTACTCAAACATTCAGAAATCAATCTTAAACTTTTGAGCAAAAAATGATGAGAGAAGGCAGTTATAATGAGATTAAAAACTTAACAATCAACTACACAATTGGTCTCCTTTAAAGGGGACCTATTTGTGTCTATTTAGTAAACCAACATAAGTATGTAGATCAGTCTTTACATTTTGTTCAAAGCAAAACACAAACTTGATCTAAAACGGCTTGGAAATAGAAACAGCTCCATTGATTTTTGACTTTCAGTCTCTTCTTTGTGAAACTTAACTTTGATAAGCAGCAAGTTTTGAATTACAAAGCTTGGAGTAGAGAAATGTGGCTAAACAACCAATCGGAACCCACATGTTGTACTTGGAATTTGATTGGTTTGACTTAAGGGTCTTTCACACCAAACCGAGGGTCTCCAGTCTGAACCAGTTTGGCAACTTTTGCCACAGGCGGCTCACGTGTGTTTGGTGTAAATGGGTTGTCAGGGGTCAGAGGAGCGGGAGCAAGTCGTGGAGGCGGGTTTTTGAAGACTTGCAAGTAAAGTCGGTGTCGCCAGTTGCCACAAATGCAGCTGTTTGATTGGCCCGTGGTCACAGGAAAACCAGTGAATCAGTGCGCAGGAATATAGTGCGGAAAACTGAAAATAACGCTTACGGAAAAACAGTATTTAGCCGGCATGGATTGTTGTTATTTACACGGGGTCAAACGGGACGTAACTACGAAGGAGAATGGTACTATTTGGATCGAGGAAAACACAGGGAAGTTACGGCGAGCGCAGTACGAAGGCTGGACTGTGGAGGGAAATACGAGTTGAGCTTAATCCGTGAGGTAAGATAGAAACATCTGTTTGAAACACTACTACTCGCGTGCAACTTATGTTTCGTCATTTTCGTCAAGCGTTACATCACGCACATGCTCACTCGGCATTTGTTTGGCGACTGTTGGCTGTTTGGATCGTGTTTGTCTGAATGTTCTTTTCACATCGGTGCGCCCCACAGAGACGTGAACAGACCCTGCGTCGCTCCTCCCTATCGACAGCGACTGGGGGTTGTGTTGGTGTGAAATACCCTTTAACCTAAGTAAATACAGACAAGTGAGCGTGGATCGGTAGTAGGGGAAAACAGCACTCGACTGTCAGTTGTAGAACAACACAAGATTACATCAAACACGCAGGAATCAATTTAAATTCAAGTTTGGGTAAACTAATGTGAGAGAACATTATTGCTTGGCCAAAAAGCCAGAAAGCCTTTAATGCTAGGGTAGCTGATTTTTACACTGCAAACATGATTTAGGTTTTAAATTGACAACTTCCTCTCATAAATCCTTCAACACATGCTTAATGTCAACATGTATTCATTTCATTTTGGTTGCATTTATGGCTTATAAACTTCTTTTTACAAACAACAAAGTGAAACTGGAGAGGACCACCCCAGCTCAGCCAATCAGAGCGCAGCATTCACCTTCTGACTAGAACTAAAATTCTTTATTATTCAGTTCAGACAGTACTCAGAGGTCTCATTTTTTCAAAAGTGCTGTATTTATTATATACTTTTTAGTGGAATGCACAAAGTTTACAATTTACAACTAAAAAAGTTAGCTACTCACCTTTAATGACCAGCACAATTCAGATTTAACCAGAATAATCAGATAATCCAATAATTAAGGAGACATACTGCGACTCAAACACTCTTTTCACAAGGCATGTAAAAGTATATATCAAAAGAAGAGCAGTTCATTTTACACAGAGAACATGTAAATTCAGTGTTTACGATCATTTACTATTGAGAAAGGGAACTACGACCTAAATATAGCCAAACTGTGAATGTCAAACTAAACTTGTCAGCAAAGAAAGTCCAACAAATAAAAACTAGATCTTTCTTTACAGAGATCCTGGTCTAAGTTTAGTGGACAATAAAAGTACATTGTCTATTCAAATAACACTGTGTCACGTCCTTTCTTTTGCTGCCAGTGTCATTTTTAGACTATTTGATCTGATCTGAACAGGTAGAGTTGCTTTTATAAGGACGTTATCAACTTAAGAATCTTTTAAAAGACGCTGGGAGATGTTTTGAAGATGTCACACAGACAGCAGCCGGAATATGTCAACAAGATAAGTACGTGTCAAATGCAACTGTCGCTAAAAAGAAACAAGACTTGTGAAGGAAAAGATGACGTGTTTACACTTTATGACGTCTCTCCTCGTGGTCATTGTTCATTCTACACTTTGGCTTCAATCATGCTTCATAGAAAACACAGAATTCAATAAAATCCTTTGATGTATCGTATCGTAGCATATGTATCACAAATTGTAAAACAGGGGTCTCAAACTAAAATAAACCCAGGGGAGTTTATCGTTTATCGGCCCCTAGGAGGATTTCTGATTATTTCTGATAGTGAGATGTGACTTTAAAACTCCCAAAACGCACTAGAATACAACAAATTACATACTGTTTGTCCAAAATATTCCAGGGCAGATATTCCAGGGTGTGTGATGTAAAATGTAGGGTAAAGTAAGGTCATGTTTATTAAGGACAATGTACAATTACATTAAGTACAAAGGCAGAGATGCTTGTACCAGATTCTAGCTTTTGCAGCTAATCTCCTGATGTCCTGGAGAGGGAGGGGAGGCATATTGGACATGTTTTTAGTTGTAGTAGGAAACCGGAGTACACAGAAGAAGGCTACGCAGTAGGGATGGGACGTGATCTCATGCCGCAAGATCTCGCGAGATCAAACTGTCACGATACTGTGCGCACGCGTCATGAGATTTTTCAATGGTCATGAAATTAAGTTTTGTATCTTTGAGCAGCTGTAGTAAATATTCTCCTCCACACACAGACTTGTAGCAGACCCTGGTCCCTGTCAGCAGCAGCAGCGCTGTGAAGCAGGAGAAAGGGGGCGGAGTCTGAGCTACACACGGGGGGCGGATCAATTTCAGTCAAAACTCAAATAATTCAGTCAAATAATAAAAACCCAAGGTGATACACATAATGAAAGGTAAAGCTAAACTAAAAGAATATAAACTAACAATAATAAATATTACAAATCAAATTTAGTAATTTGCCTTCTTTAAATTCTAAATTGAAACAATTAATCAGCCACGATCTTTTATAACCACTCTGCCCCTGTTACAATAATTGTAAGACAAAATGTCACATTTGAGTAATTATTCACAATTACAGCCAAACAACAATGAAATCCTTCATTCTCTTTCATTTGTTTTGTCATAACACATCACACATAACACATTCTGAAACCAAGCTTTCAGAATGTCACAAAAACATTTAGGTAAATTAGTTTTACTTTGGAGTTAGTTTTGATTTTGCAGTTGAGCTGCAATTTATGAAGAAACTGACAAACAAAAGAAAATAAATTCAGATCTAAAACAGACTCTTTGTCGCCAAAAAACACCAAAATGCAAACACAACAGTAAATGTTTAGTGAAATCTTTATCATAATCATGTTTACTATGTTTCACTAAAAGTATTCTAATCTTTCATTCACACTTTAATAATCTTGACATCTCCAGTCTATAAGAACAAACTCAGCCCAGAGCAAAGTTAAAAGTTAAATACCTTTGTATCTGGAGCAGTAAAGCAGATTTGTGCCCTTAGTTGACCTGAGTTTAGGTTTAGGCTGATTTGTCACAAGCACTTGCACAAGTACAATAACCAGTTGAGCTCATACAGCGTGTACTTTCTAGTGAACATAAACAAACAATAAACACACACCTGCAGTACATGACACACACACGGTTTCTGACATTTACTGATCAAAAATCGAAGATACCTTGACTTTAATTGATTAATCTTTCCAAACTTTTGTTGTATAGGGGAATAAAAATGTCATACTTCAACAGCAAATTATTTGGCCTGAAATAAGAACAAATTTATTGAAATAAGGCAGAAAAACACACCAAAACAAGTCTTATAATCTAGGTCAGGCGTCCCCAACCACCGGTCCGGGGCCCAAAACCGGTCCGCGGGCCATTGGCTACTGGGCCCCAGAGGATTCTTCAGTATTTATTTTATAGTATATCACTACTTCCTTGTTCTTTACTATGACAAAAATGTGCCACTTAATCTTATAAACAGCAAATTCAAGCAATAAGAGACCTAAAAGTGTACACAGAAATGGTTGTTTGCATTTTAAATTGTTATCGGCGCTACACAACCTCGACCGGTCCTTGGAAAAGAAATTTGTGACTTTACCGGTCCTTACAAGAAAAAAGGTTGGGGGCCACTGATCTAGGTAGTAAAGCAAATTCATTTTAACCAGAAAACAAATACCAAAAATAAAGATTAAAATCCAGATTTTAAGACATTTAACCTATCTAGAAATGCATTTTTTTTTCAGTGTACAAAGTTGGTTTGTACTGTGTTGGAGCATGAGATGGGCTTAAGGTTAAATTATTTATATTATAGAGGTTATGCACTTAGAGCTGGGCAATATATCGAAATTTAGATAATATTGTGAATGTTGTTTTTAAGATATGCAAAAATTGAATATCGAGTTTATCGTGCAGTAAAAACATCCAACAAAAGAGCTCACATAAAGTAAAGAAAAATACACACTGACTTGAAATTTAATTGAATTTAATTGAAAAAAAACCTTCTGAAATAAGAAACTAAATTTACTTGTTCTATTGGCAAATCTTTATTTAAGAAAGTCAAATCACTATAAACACTCAAAAAAGTCAGGTAAAAGTCATTCAATCATTTTAGATGTTTTTCCGATTTAGTAACAAGTTTGAAGATCAGTTTTTCAACAAGTTCACGTGGGACTGACAAAATATTGTTCAAATATCGTTGTCGAGTTTGCCAAAAAATTATCGAGTCATTCATTTTTGTCAATATCGCCCAGCCCTATATGCACTGACAACATTTTATTCCAAAATGCTACAACATTTAGAATGAGTGGCATTTCTTCAATGTATTTCTTTGTTGTCGTGGCAACGACTTGTTGCTAACAACAGTTGATGATTTAGGACATTTTAACTGCAACAAGAAGAAAAAGGTAATAAGTTCAACTGTGTGTGATTTCAATGTCTGATAAATGTGAGAAGCTAAAGTCTTGTTGTTTACTGCTTTGCTACAACTGTTGACTTGATTTTCTCTTTTTACATGTCAGTTACAATCCCAGTGCTCAGTAGACTTGAGGTGGGTTGTTTTTTATCAAACTGTAGTTTATTTGTATTGTTTTAGCTGTTTATTGAAAATGTCCTTTCTCTCATTAACTCTCACTCAGCAACATTTAGAATGCTGTCATGTCACCTGCAGAACCTCTATTGTGACTTTTATCATAATTGTTAGTTATGTTCAGTTGTTGATTCGTTTACAGAAGTAGAAAGTAGATAGTCTACTTCTTGACAAATGTAAGTAGCTACAGTACTTGAGTAACAACACTTAGTTACTTGCCACAGTCTGTTCGTGAAAGCTGCGTACTGTCACAAACAAAAACTATAGTCCATTTCACAAACATTCGGAACAAGTTCTTACCTTTCTCTAAAAATAGCTCTGGCTGCGCTAAAAGGGTGTCCCTCCGGTAACTCGTCTGACATTAGAAATCCCGACCAGCACAAACACACGACCGTGAATCATGAAAGTACCAGTGTTCGCTCAAAAAACAATGCACATTATTCCATTAACTACACGATCATGACGCACGCACGTAAGCATTTCTGGTTACGTTGGATTGTCGTGAAGTTAGCGCGTGGGAAATCAATAGACTCATGTTTTAGCAAAGCCGTTCTGCAAAGCGAACACGACCAAAACTTCAGCCAGATGTCGAAAAAACAGCGCGTTTTTTTTTACCTGCTCGGTTGCGGTGGGTTTTTGCGCAGCGCACGTGAAGAAAATCAGCGGCGTTCCGGAGGCAAAGTGTCCGCTAACTTCGGTCCAGACCCAGGCAGTAGTGCAGGGAGTGAGTGGGTCGAGTGTGGAGAGTGTACTGGAGAGAGAGAGAGAGAGAGAGAGAGAGAGAGAGAGCGAGAGAGAGAGAACCGCGTCTCTTCTTCTCTGTGTCGCGCGCCCTCTGCCTGCAGCTTCTTGTTTTTGTTTTTTCTCCAAGCAGCGTAAAGTTAACTCGGCCGTGTCCACAACAAAAGTGACATTTTAGATAACTGGTTGCTTTAAAGGAGACCTAATGTATTTTTTTTGTGTGTCTTTACGAAGAAACTATGACAAAAGAAGATTAATAATTATGTGTTCCTATAATCACAAACAAATCAAAACCAACAAAAAAAGACAATCTGCACCCTCAACCCTCCTTTCACCTTTTGCTGATGCTTTTTCAGCTGTTTGAACTGTGCTTAGGTTCTTTTTTTGAAGTGCATTCTTATTGTTTATATTTTTATAACTGTCTCTGTGCACAGAACGTCCGTTGGCTTGTTTATTTTTTAAAACGCTAACATCTTGCCGGCATGTTTATTTCCTGTTAGTTCATTTCTATTAGATTTTTAAGTCTAAAATAACAACAACTATGAGCTTAGACGATGAAAAGTGAATTTAGAGAAAATGTATCATAGCTACAATTTGAGTTGCATAAATAAAATTACTTGCATTACTAAATAATTTACGGAAGCCAATCTGTACTTTATTTTTTTCCCTGTTGTTTCATGACAGCATCATGTTATCAAGTAATAACATGATGCTGTCAGGTAATATCGTGATAAAAAAAAATCAGGATCAAATCAAAAACGTGATAGTATCAGGTAACTAGGCCTACCTGATAGGCAATAACGTGATACAAAAAAAAAAGTATCACATTTTTTTTTTTTTAATTATGTGATACTATCGGGAAATACTTGATGTTATCACGTTTTATGTAATAATTTTTTCAATTTTTTTTAATATTTGTATCGCGCAATTACCTGATAGTTATCCTGAAATTTGAATCAACTGAAAAAAAAATACTAATAAATTCTACTAATAAAGTAGAGATTGGCAGTGCTGAGCTTCTGTAATAATTAATCCAACTTTGACAGTGAAACTGCAGTGTGTTGAGTTTCTGTGGATTTGATTCAAAACACTGGAAATGCAAATGTTTGTAATGTTACATTTATATAAATTAATCCGGTTAAAATGTAATGCAAGGCAATTTTATGTGTATAGCACATTTCATACAGCAAGCTTTACAAGGCAGGAAAATATGCATCAAAATTACAATACAAAATTATTAAAAATATATAAATAATCAGCATAAAATTTACTTTAAAAGAAGTAAAGAAATAAAGAGTGCAGACAAAGCATTTCAGTCATATGCACAGATAAAAAGAAAAGTTTTGAGCCGAGATTTAAACATTGTCATAGTTGAGGCCTGTCTTACATCATCTGGAAGACTGTTCCAGGTCTGAGCCGCATAAAACTGAAACGCTGATTCCCCACGTTTAGTCCTGACTCTGGTCCACGTCTAGTCCTGACTCTGGTCCGCGTTTAGTCCTGACTCTGGTCCACGTTTAGTCCTGACTCTGGTCCACGTTTAGTCCTGACTCAAGTACGCGTTTAGTCCTGACTCTGGTCCGCGTTTAGTCCTGACTCTGGTCCGCGTTTGGTCCTGACTCTGTTCCGCGTTTAGTCCTGACTCTGGTCCGCGTTTAGTCCTGACTCTGGTCCGCGTTTAGTCCTGACTCTGGTACGCGTTTAGTCCTGACTCTGGTCCGCGTTTAGTCCTGACTCTAGTCCGCGTTTAGTCCTGACTGGTCCGCGTTTAGTCCTGACTCTGGTCCGCGTTTAGTCCTGACTCTGGTCCGCGTTTAGTTCTGACTCTGGTCCGCGTTTAGTCCTGACTCTGGTCCGCGTTTAGTCCTGACTCTGGTCCGTGTTTAGTCCTGACTCTGGTCCGCGTTTAGTCTTGACTCTGGTCCGCGTTTAGTCCTGACTCTGGTCCGCGTTTAGTCCTGACTCTGGTCCGCGTTTAGTCCTGACTCTGGTCCGCGTTTAGTCCTGACTCTGGTCCGCGTTTAGTCCTGACTCTGGTCCGCATTTGGTCCTGACTCTTGTCCGCGTTTGGTCCTGACTCTGGTCCGCGTTTGGTCCTGACTCTGGTCCGCATTTAGTCCTGACTCTGGTCCGCGTTTAGTCCTGATCTGGTCCGTGTTTAGTCCTGACTAAACACTTATATTTCAGGGACAATAATCTAATCTTAATTCATCTTATCTAAAAAAAAAACTCAGTGGATGTTTGTGTGTTTTTGTTAAACTAAAAACATAATAAAAATGTGTGTCTTTACTTATGCTCGCATCTCCCAAATTGCAAGTTCTGGAAAAGGGCCTCCTCCTGCTGGTCTCCATGGAAACGTTCATAACAGGGTCAAGGTCAAGGTCATCTGTACTGTCCCCCAAATACATTTACCATTCCACATTAAGGCACAAAACCAGAACTCCATAAAAGGATGCTCCATAACT
Organism: Mugilogobius chulae; assembly: GCA_038363315.1. Taxonomy (NCBI): domain Eukaryota; kingdom Metazoa; phylum Chordata; class Actinopteri; order Gobiiformes; family Gobiidae; genus Mugilogobius; species Mugilogobius chulae. The sequence continues at coordinate 30,374,443 of CM076414.1, forward strand.
CTGGTTTTCAGTTTCAGTAGAACTGTTCAGGTAATTTTCCACCTGCAGGAAGTTCCACAGTTTCATTTTAATACTAAACTTACGTCTGATGTTTTTGGCTCCGGTCTCGCCGCACCAGGAAACAAACAATGAGTGAAAGTGCATGATTTCACATTCCAGCACAGAGCGGGATTATGGCCTGAGAGAACAACAGCAGCAGCAGACCCGAAACCAGAAACAAGAGTCTGCTCACACACAAAGGCACCTGAATGTGAAAGAAGTGGAAAGTTACTGTCCACTTCTGAATAATGTGTGCCTCAGAAAAAGCTTTGTATTATTTTACTGCAAAATGAACTAGACGTTGGTAATAATTTCAAACTTCAAAATAACTAAACTGGGTTAAAATGTATATACTTTAGCATTATATTGCTTTATATGCACAGACTGTATAGATCAGTCAGATTATACAGTCTATAGGCCTATAAAATTCACTGATTTCGTGACCCCCAGATTTTGCCTCGCAAATTTTGAAACACTTAACTTGGGGTAAATGAATCCACTGTGACAATTTTTAAATCTAGGCTGAAGACTGCTCTTTTTAATTGTGCTTTTAACTGAATTATTTTAAATTACTGTTGAACTTTTCTTTAATGTATTTTTAATGTTTGTAAATTTATTTTAATATGGACTTTGGTACATTTTATTTTACATTTTATGTATGAAAAGCGCTTTATAAATGAAGTTATTATTTTTATTAAAGTGAACCCTGGATACAATCACATGTTTATCCTAAAACACTTATAATATCATCACTTATACAGGGTTCGTACAGATTGTATTTTATGATTTTCCATGACTTTTCCATGACTTTTTCAAAACAATTGTCAACATTTCCATGACCTATTCACACGACGTATTCACACATCAATTATGCTTAAATATTTGTTTTCATTAACTTAAATCCTAAATATATTCATTTCACAGATTATTCAGGGCTCCAGACTAACTGTTTTGGCAACCGTCCTTGAATTTCTTCTCATATAATCGGCTAGATTAAAAAAATATAAATATATAGCATTAAGTATGTAATTTTCAACGTAATTTCAGTGCTTTTCTTTTAATGTAGCTACAGTTTATAGAACCCTTCTAAAAAAAAGGCTTTAACAAATAATTTTTTTGTTGTTGCCCAATTCAACATTTCTGTGAAATCTTTATACCTCATTAAAGGCATTTGAATATAATGTGTGGTTATCTACTGAACTAACTTAATCTAGAGTGTGTTCTGACTTGACCCTGTTCTGTCCCACGTCTGTCTCTCTGTCCCACTGGCCAAAGCAGTTACTGAATGAAGCCATGCGATTGGCTGATTAGCGATGGGACACACGCGATAACCCTTCCCAACTTTACGCATGTAGACACGAACAGCGCTCTGAATCGCCTTCATTACACGCACACACTCGCGCACTGGCGTTCTCTAAATACAAATATGAATCCTCAGACCCAGAGACCGCAACGCACCACCGGGCGCGTCTGTCTTTGGCACAGTGCCAAATGTGGAAGAAGTCATTCATAGTGGCGATGTGCGCGCTTCTGTTGACGCGCTCAGTCTGCACAGCGCTTCTTTACAGAATCACGCCTACATTCTCCAGCCTTTCAGCGAGTGTTTGGCAGGAGGGCTGTGCGGTCCGGACGGAGCGGTGCTTTGGTCCGGATCCAGACCGGAGTCCGCCTTTCTGTGACCTGGGCTATATAACATCGCATCGGATTAGCGGTGCCGCGTGTGCTGCCTTTTCTTAAAAACTAGAATGTGAACAAAATAAGATGAATCGCGGATAATTCCCGTAGATCAGAGGCGTGGAGCGCTAGGCCAAAGTACAGACAGAAGACAGAACACGCACAGCAGCTGCATTAGCTTCAGCCTCCTGCCCCCGCTCTGCTGAGGAGAGAGACGCAGCTGAAATGAGCGAGGTTTTCCGACTTAAAATGAGTATTCGTGGGAATGAGTATTCGTGGGAATGCGTTAGTCTTCAAGCCCTGTTTCTTGTCATTTTCCAAAACTTTTCCAAACCCAGTAAAATTCCAAAACTTTTCCAGGGCCTGGAAATTAGATTTTCATTTTCCATGACTTTTCCAGGTTTTCCATGACTGTACGAACCCTGCTTATATAAATACAGGACAAATACCTTGGAAGTGTTTGTAGTTTTATTAAAATAGTGTTATGGAGAAATGACATGGAGGCTGCCATTTTGCTGCGGTTATGACATAAAATAGTGTTGTCAAGGTAACAGGCTGTAGCAGGTAACTAAGCAACATGAATTCCTGGGTTAAACTTTGTCAGTTTGAGCCGGAGTAAAGCCAAATACAGAACGATTATGTGGAATCTAGTGAAACTGAAGATAATCAAGAGGAAGAGGTAAGAACTGGACACTGTCAGTGGTGTTTTGTGGCAACTGTTCACAGATGAAATTGTGGGAGTAACCATGGAAACACTATTTGGTGTCATCAACCAAAATGGCGGCTCCCAGTGGCTTGAAAACAACATAAACAATGACAATTTTATAAAAATAGTAAGCAGTTATATATTTGTTTATAATTTATTTTAATAAGCATGACCAGTACCAGTGTTTTAGCCATATTTGTCTTCAGGGTTCCCTTTAAGGTAAAAATTTAGTGAACACTTCTTTCCCTCAGGACCAACTATAGTACTAACCACAGTTAAACCGGACATATATTGGCAAAGTGTTTTTGTAAAATCTTAACTATAACTAGTTCAACCTGTCGTATAGGCACTTTAAACTCCTCCAGGTTCATCTTTTGTCAGTGTTGTCTGTTTGGTAATCTTTCCCTCACAAACTGTCGCCATGGTAACTTTGAGATTTGAGACTATATATTGTTCTGGGGAGAAAAACTGCTGCTGAGGAGAAAACTTCACGCTGGAAGCTGGAAGTGACAGCCACAAACACAGTATAACATTTCCACTGTAAGAGAAAATACAACAATATGACGGCTTATAAGTTGCTCATTTTATAGGCTAAACATCAACGAAAATGGGAAAGTGGTTAGATAATGTTACTTTAGATATTCTTTCTAGAGCGCTTGGGACTCAGGTCTGCATAGACCCATTTTTGGCTATTTTTGGGCTTCCAACAAATACTGCTCTAACTAACCCTACTCACTCCAAAATTTTAGCATTTACATCACTTTTGGCCAGACGTTGTATTTTACTCCTGTGGAAATCTTCAAAACCACCTTCAGTGTCTTTCTGGTTTCGAGATGTTATGTCATTTCTCAAAATAGGCCTTGTGGCAAAGGGTAAATTTGGAAAATTTGATCGTACATGGGGCTTCTTTGTAAATTACTGCAAATCATTGAACGTTTTACCAGCTGATTAATACCCCCCCCCCCCCCATTTAATTTTTATTTTCTTTTCTTTCTTTTTTAATTTTATTTTGTGTGTGTGGGTGTGAATGGAATGTGTGGATTGTTTTATATGTGTGTATTGTCTTTTTTTTTCTTCTTCTTTTAAAGCTAAATTGGTAAAATGATGGAAAAGTGATTTATTGTATATTGTATATATATATATAAAAAAGAGAATATGTGATTGTAAACAATTAATGTACATTTCTCTCTCAATAAACAAATTGAAAAAAAAAAAAAAAAAAGATAATGTTACTTTAGCTGTTACAGGGGCGTCGGACTGAGGGGGTGAAAGGGGCTAGTTTCTCAGGGGCCCAGGGCAGGAAAGGGCCCCCCATGTGATTTTTGTTGGTGACATTGATTGTTCCTCTAAATGCAATTGATTGTGATATAAGAGAGCTTCATATAGGCTATAAAATGTAGCAAATGGACAAAAGAAAATCACTGAATAAAGAGGAATGTTAATTGGTATATTATAAAAAATGTAACAGTTAGAGATTATAATATTATAAGTAAGAGTTTTCACAGATTTCAGTGAACAAGCAGAGGTTTGACACAAAATTATCAGTTTTATAAATATTTATATTCACAGGGTTTTGTGTCGAGTATTGTCAATGTACTGTATTTGTCAATATAGATATAACTTCTTAATCCAGCAACTTTATAAAGTGTCAGCAATGTTACAAAGATCTACTAAATGTGTTTTTGGCATATTTTAGACAAGTTTGTAGCTTAAAAGAAGTGTGTTTACAGCACATCCCATTATATTGTCGTCTCTTACAGTTGGTCACATCGATATAAATCTTTAATTTGATCTGCTGGAGATTGCAAAAACTGTAATACCAACAACTGGAAAATGATGTGACAAATGAAGGAATTAAATCAATATATTTGCAAAATCTAAAAGGAAATGAAACCCAAATGAATGGAAAAATAACAAGCTTGGACTAAATAATTAAAACACGAGATTATGTATTAGGGGCCCATCATTAGTTTGTACCTGGGCCCAGAATTCAGTGCTACGCCCCTGTGTGAGTACAGTTTGTGTAGAGAGAGGCTCGCTCTGCTGCTGCTACAAAACTGTTCCTCGCAACTCTGTCAAAGCCTGTGCTTGTTACTTTTACTTTACATTTGCTGTCGTTTAGTAAAACTGTAACCCAAAATAACCTTGCATCAAAAAGTGACAGGACTGGTTTCACAGGCTCTTAATCCTGTGTGAGAAGAAAACGGTTTCCTCAGATACAACACAATAAAAATGAGATTTATCACTCTTCTTTACATTACTGTTGTTGTCTTGGTATTCGTTAGGGCTGTACTCAATGTATCGGTATCGGGATATATCGTGACAAGCTCATTGGCAATACGCGTATCGTTACAGGAAGGTGTATCGGGATACGTATCGGCATACTAAAATGTATATAATTTACACTTATAAACCTGGACAGCAGCTTTAAGGCTGAAACTATTTAGCCAAACAATAGCTTATTTGTAAGACACTTGTATGTAACATAAAGTGTAGTTTGAAAATACAATTCCTTTGCATTTGACACTTGATATGTGACATATTAAGGAAATTATATCAGGATTTACATGTATCGGGATATGTATCGTATCGTGACCACTGTATCGGGATACGTATCGTATCGGAAGGCTCTTGGCAATACCCAGCCCTAGTATTCGTTATAACAAATACTGTGACATTTGTGGTTGAGAATGGCTGGCCATGCAAACCATAAGGAGCAATGCACCGAAATAATAAATCTTGCATATTCATGTTCATTCACAAAGATAGAACCAAATCATTGTTTTGTATGTCTCAAGTAAATATCAAATCTTTGGCTTTGAGTCCAAATCAAGTCTTTGTCTTTGTATCAAATGATTGAGTTAAGTAAAAAGTCCAGGTCTAACCCAAGTTCTCTGCTTTCAGTTCAAGTCTTTTCACGTCTCTAGGTCAAATCATCAAATATAGCTTGCACTGTTTTTATTACATTTCATACGTTTTCTATAAACAATCTAAAACTAAATTCTGATCACAAATGAAGTGAGGAATGAATGAATGTTCCAGTTTGTTCATGTAAAATCTTGTGGGTTTGACTCCTGCACGGCCCGGGCCTTTCTGTGTGAAGTTATGTTCCTCCTCTTGTCTGGAGGGTTTTCCTCAGGGCACTCTGGTTTCCCCACAAACCAATAAAGTGTTTAGGTGAACCGTCTCTGCTGAGCTGCTCCAGGGCTGCTGCTGTCAATGAGTGTGGAGGGGGCTGCTGTGTGAAGACATCTGTCTATGAAAATGTGCTATATAAATAAAAAATATATACATATTTTAAAATGTATTCTTTCATTCGGCAGCAGCTCGGGGGCACAGTCAGTGCACAGTGGCTCTGGTCCTGTTGGTGACATCACTGAGGCTCTGAGACTGGGACAAGCTGCTGCAGCTTTATTAATTAAAGGAGTAATTTTATGCATAACAAAATTTTTTGTTTCTAAAATTATTTTATATACAATAATTTGCAAAATACATAACCTACAGTCTTGTAGGAATTAAAATTTTTGACTGAACTATATAAGAAATAAAATTCTGAAACAGCTGATTTTTGTTCTTACGAGTGCTCCTCAGTGTTCGTAGGATTTGTTCTTACAGACGAACATTTTCTGTTAAGAACAAATTTTATGAATGCCAAAAATGTTCGTAAGGAGCCATTAAGAACAAATTGTTTGTAAGAACGTGTCATGAATGAGGCCCATTGATCTTAACCATGTCTTTGTGAAATGATAAGTTCAACCTGTCACTTTTAAAGTCAAGTCCAAGTCTAATTTTAGTCTTTTCAAGTCTTGAGTAAAATACATCTTGTGTTCTCACTGATTTTTTTAGACATTATCTCTTTCAAAATAAATGTTCTGATCACAAAAAACAAGTGAGGAGTCACATTTTGCAGCATCAAGACATTAACACAGCTCCAAGTCAAGAATAACTGTTTTGGCCTCAAGTCCAAGTCTATCTTTTCATATACACAGTACAGACCAAAAGTTTGGACACACTTTCTTATTCAAAGAGTCTCCTTTATTTTCATGACTATGAACATTGTAGATTCACACTGAAGATATAAACACCATGAGTGACCAGGAGGAGAGTGATGTTGTGCTGCGCCAGATGAGCTGGCCTCAACAGTCACCAGACCTGAACCCAATCCAGATGGTTTGGGGTGAGCTGGACCGCAGAGTGAAGGCAAAAGGGTCTACCAAGTGCTAAGCATCTCTGGGAACTCCTTCAAGACTTTTGGAAGAACATTTCATGTGACAACTTCTCGAAGCTCATCAAGAGAATGCAAAGACTGTGCAAAGCAAAAGGTGCTTCTTTGAAGAACCTAGAATATGACATATTTTCAGTTGTTTCACACTTTTTGGTTATGTAGCCTACCATATTTCCACGTGTTCATTCATAGTTTGGATGCCTTCAGTGTGAATCTACAACGTTCATAGTCATGAAAAATAAAAGTCTTTGAATGAGGAGGTGTGTCCAAACTTTTGGTCTGTAGCTACTGTATACAGAATTATTGAATACATTTTGAATTTCTTTTTTATAAACTATCCTGTTAACATCACTTTTATCCCCAAAAAGAAGTATGGATAGACATGTTTCAGTTTGTTCATCTAAAATTTTTTGAGAAGCATCAAGTTTCTGATCTTCAAGTCCAAGTCAAGTCCCAAGTCAAAATAGTGACTCCAATCTATCTGTTAATTTCTAAGTTTTACCTCTTTTCTAAATAACTCATTCAAGTCCAATTTGTTTGAACGTTTTATTCCTTCACATAACATTAACCGGCACAAAAGAACAAAAAGCGTTAACAAAAGGGCACAAAATTATTCCTTTATGATTATCTGAAGGCTTTTAAAACTTTATCTGCTCATTACTACACATGAATTATGGTGAATATTATAACTCTCTAAAGTCAAATGTAAATGTGTTTTTTCTATATAGCCACACTATTATATAATGAGGTTATGCAGATGATAAAACTGTCTTATAATAATAGTCGTTTGATATGCAAGTGACAGATCAACAGAGCTAAATCTTCACAGCAGAAAAAACAAAACGGACAATCTAAATTTTATCTTCAGCCCCAAAAAAACACTTCTTCAGGTGCACATTTTACATCGAACTGTGACTTCTTCTTCTTCTTCAAGCATTAACACACGACTTTTCCGTAAAAAGGCAACACAATAAATACGAACGAATGGCACGAAAGGTTCAGACAATCCAAAAACGAAGCAGGAAGTCGCGTGAGATTTACAATTTTTAGAAGAGAGAAAAAAGAAATCTCCAAACAAGTAAACATTTTTTTCAGCGGAGTAACACAGCCTGCGACAAAATTAAGTTTCTGGATTGGTTAAAATGTGTTGAATTCAGAATGTGTGTCTTGATTTGGACAAAATCGTGATAAAAAAATCGAATCGTGAGCTTGTCTTTATTGATAAAATCGTCATATCGTGATTTCTTATTTATTAGATTTAATGCATCTGGCTGTTAAAATACTGTTTTCCAACCTGCCAGAACATTTATCACATTAAAAAATTATATAGAGCGAGACACCACAGGCAAAACCAAACACTTTATACGTTTTTTTTTGGTCAACAAACAGTCTTTATGTGAAAATAACTACAGATGTTTGATTAATCGATTTCATTCACATTCAGTTTATGTGATGCTATAATTTGTACGCCAGCTCCAGTCCACTGCGGTCCGTATTTGCCAAAAGTCGCGCAGGTTCACGTGGATTGCCATGAGACCTGTCGTATTTTAACTTGAAAGTTGCATCAGATCGTTGCGACCTCTGAGAAAAATACACCGTCTACGGATTTTTTCTTTTTCCACACTCATGCAACTCTGACACGCGGTGCTTCGAGGTCTGTGTACAAGGGCACGCTGTTTTTTTTAGAACGGGCGCTTCCACTAGCCCTGTTGGTATCTACTCTGCCCTCTTTCCACTACTACCGCCATTACCTATTCTGAATACTATTTATGAGTACTTGTATTCCGTTACTGCTTTTAATCTGGTATTTAGAATACAGTCAGTAACTTTTATAAAATCAATGGAATACATTGCATTTTTAAAAATAAATGTACGTCCGACGTTTTAAAATCACTACAGCGCTGTGCTGCATTACTACACCGAAATTCCGAAAAAACAGATTTGGCTATGTTTGGGGGCTATTCGCTGCCTGCAGACAGACTGACCAATCAGATTGTCCCTTTATTGACAGCTACATTAGAAGTTTGTTGATAGCATTCTTATCTGTTCAACGTTTTCGGAACTGCGTTTGGATCGTTCCGTTTTAACTACTGATGGGATTCGTTTTTCATAAAGGAACAGTTTGTTTTCGCGTTGTTAATTTTAACAAAACATTCACAAGTTAATTGGACTACTAGCAAAGGATTTGAGATACTGGAACATTCTCTGAAGCTCACGGACAACACGATGAATGAACTGTTGTTGGATTAAATGATGAGCACACTCGACGTGTAAATCTGAAGTAAACTCCTCCTTTCGGCTGCGGTGAGTGAGACTGAAACAGCGCTGTGTTCAGAAGTCACTATAACGTTTGTTTATGTGGTGACGAGATTACAAGCAGACGTTATTAAGAATACATACATTTTGTAATTTCATGTTAAGATTAACAACACCTAAATTGGATTTTAATACAAAATGATTCCAACTATTCAGAATACGATCCCAAAATCTGCCAACTAACGGAATACATTACAAAATACTTTTCAGACCAAGTATTCAGCATTCTGTAAGTATACTACCCAACACTGTTTGTAAGTACTTGGTTGGTCTTGGTTCTAACCCGGCCACTGATTGACCAGACCATCTATCTAGTTACTGCGGTGTTGCTATTAATATTGCTTTGTTGTGGGCAGTTGCTCTGGATATAGTACCACATTGTAAAGAGTAATGGAGACGCAACTAAACCGAGCAGAGTAGAGTAGGTACTACCAGGTCTAGTGGAAACGAGTCCCGACTGCGTTATTGTTGCCTCATTGCTAAAACAACAATACAGTTTGTTGCCGACAGAATTCATTATGAACTGGTCAAAACTACTCACATTAAGACGATTATTCTGAATTCAACTCCTTTTAACCAAACCCAGATTAAAACACATTTTTTGCAGTTTTAAAGATGCACTGTGTAACTTTTCTTAGTGCAGCTCGTTTCTCTGTAAAGCCACACGACGCATCTTTGAGAATCAACAAACTTTACAGCGAGATGAATCTTTGAATGTTACAATTCAATATAGTATTCTCTATTTACAAGAATTTACATGTTTGGGACGTGAAAAGAGAAGAAGCGGCTGAGTTTAGTTGCGGTTTGTGTCCGGAGCGGAAACAATCAGACGAGATAAAGCACTGGAAATATTGTAAACGCCTTTCTTCTTTTAACGAGAGCAAACCTAACAGGCAGACGACAGGTTTTGAGTTCACGACATTTTTAAGAGACAATCGTTTAAAACAGGCTCTGTGCACCAGCTGGATTGTTTATGTTCAAAATAGCTAGCTTCTGTGCTAGTATTTCCTGTTAATGTTAGCATTTATGCTGCGTTCCCGGCATCTGGGAACTAGGATATTTCCCACTTGAAAAATACCAGTTCCCAGTTCAGAGCGTTCCAACTGAATCAACTTGTATGAAAACATTCTGGCTAATGCTAACCGTTAGGCAAAACAAAAGTAATGCTAAATAACCTGATCAATGTTTACATTGTTTTTGTAGCAGTTAAACACCCAGATTAATTTATTGTGGTAATTGTTGATCTTGTATGTGAAGTGGGACTTATGGTACATTCCAGGCAACTAGAAACTGGTATAAATCCCATTTCCCACTTGTAAAAATGCGCTGGAACGCCACTCGAACTGGTTAATCCCACTTGTGAACTGGGTCCTGGTCGATTAAGTCCCACTTCACATACAAGTTCAACAATCACCACAATAAATGAATCTGAGGGTTTAACTGACACAAAAACAATGTAAACATTGGTTACAGGTCATTTACCGTTACTTTTGATTAGCATAAAGGTTAGCATTAGCCATAATGTTTACATACGAGTTGATTAGGTTGGAACGCTTTGAACTGGGAACTGGTATTTTTCAAGTGGGAAATATCCCAGTTCCCAGTTGCCTGGAACGCAACATTAATCGACCAGGTCCCAGTTCACAAGTGGTATTTACCAGTTGGAGTGGCGTTCCACCGCACTTTACAAGTGGAAAGTGGGAAATATACCAGTTCCCAGTTGCCTGGAACACACCATTAGCCCAGGGGTGTCAAACTCGAATGGAATGGAATGAATCAAAGTCAGAGTTGGTCGAGGGCTGCATTTTAAAATATAGGTCTACCACCGATGATTCAAACATGACAATTGTGCCCATATTTATATTTAAATTATTATTATTTTGAATTGTAGTTTATTGTGCAGAGTGCCCTTCCAAGAACATTTTTGAACAAATTCTATGCAATTTACTGCATTCCATAGGCATTTTAGAGGTCATAGTCTATTTTTCTATTCTGACCTATGTGGCTCCTCTTTTGCACTTCACACACAGGACAGAGCTAGACTGCAGTGCATTATGGGACCTGTAGCTCAAATGTTACAAGCTTTTATCAGAAGGCCAACATAAATAATCAGAAATCAACCTGGGGGTCACATGAAATCATCTCAAGGGCAGCATTGGCCCCTTTCTTATAAGAGGACATCCTCGCTCAGGTCCCAGTTCGCAAGTGGTATTTACCAGTTCAAGTTGCGTTCAAGCGCATATTTAAAAGTGGGAGGTGGTAAAAATCCCAGTTGCTCTGAACGCACCATAGGTCAGCTTCTTCATGAAGACTTACTATAAATTTTTGTTAAAGCTGTTTGCAAACTTTGAGGACAGCAAGTTGTGTTTTTGGACTCGCTCTAAACCAGCACTTTTACATAAAAAGAGTGACATTAAAATATTTGTTCCCAGGTTTGTTTCATGTTAACCCTTTAAGCACCAAAGCAGCAATTCTGCACAAAGCCTTTTCAGCCTCTGTATTCAGACTTCAGATTCTCTGATTTTGATAAACTTCAGAAGCTTCAAAACCCCAAAAGCAACTCTATACCCACGGTTTTATAAACTAATACAGAGAAATGTTACTTTTGATTCTCCAGGTGACAGCTTTAACACTTTATATTTTCACAAATGTATTTCAACGGCGCCTCATCATGCTATTATTCAAAAAAAGGAAAAAATAATTGCAGAACTGCCCATAGAATTACATAAACACCTGCCCTCTATTAAAACATACAACCTCAGTTAACAATATTATTTCAAATGTCGTGAACAAAACCTGTCCTGTGTGAGTTGTAAGGCATCGGTATCAAGCTTGGATTAGTGGCTCTGCAGTAAATAGTCCCGTCTTTTTACAGCTAAAGCACTCGCCTGACTACAAAGGCTTTCTACAGACAAATATAAACACCTGTCTTCTTCAAAACTGCTCCGTTCGTATAGTGTTTTCTGCTCACGTACAGGTTAGTTTGAGCTCGTATTATTAGCGCTTTGCTCAGGCGTCTCCCCGAGTGAAACATTAGCAGATTTAGGCCCTGTTTACACGGCAATCTCGCCTCTTTCGATCTACATTTAAACGGCGTGAAGGTGTGAAGCGACAAACTGTGCGTGTGGAAAAGCAGCAGCGCACACATTTGTCCGGAACATTCTGTTTTCAACACGTAGATGATTTTATAACGTGTGCTTTTCTGGAGCATTGTTGAGGCACTGTAAAAGAAAAGTAAGCTCATAAGTCCTATTCACACGGCCTAATATTTACCTATAGAGACCTCATGTAAATTGCAATAATTACAGACGTCATCTGAGTTTCTACTCCCGTGTGAATTGTCCGTGTCTGTAAAAATGTCTGCCTCCTGTAATTCGACAAACTCATGTAATTCTAAAGCCGTGCTAAAGCGTATGTCTGTGTTTTCAATCCGTGAACGGTTTATAAATAAATTAATAATGACTCTGCGGCTTCTTTTACCTTCAAATTTGAGCAAAATCATTATTACTATTCTTTACCTTTGATTCTCTAATGAAATTGACGTTTTTCTACGATTAAAACACTAAAGATTAATAAAACTATGAGTAAAAGTCCGTAAACTGGAAGTACAACAACCTTGTTGTCGTAGCGATGGAAGGTCAAGAAGATGGACGTTTGGGAAAAAGTTTGGACAGAACAGTGGACAGAACGCTGCAAAGTTTGGATTTTATCAGTGTAAATGGATTAAAAGAGAGAGTCTTCGGTTGTTTCGTAAGAAATCTGATGTTGTGGATGTGATTTTGATTAGGGATGCACCGATCCGATACTGGGATCGGATATCGGTGCCGATCCAGGAAATTTTGCTAGATCGGGTATCGAATCGGCTGAACCGATATCATGGTTTTGCAATGAATTGGACATAATAAGATTATTTTACAGGCTGGTGTTGATCCAGAACGTCTCATAATATTGGGTTTTTTGTTCAGATTACGTTGTTAAGTAGTTATTTGTACTTTAAATAACAGTTACACCACATAATATGATCAAATTTATTATGTTTTTATAGGCTAAAAAAGCAATTTCAGCTCCTACACTTGTATCAGTTGATATCGGGTATCGACAGTTAGTTAAAGCCAAAATATCGGGATCGGTATCGAAACGGAAAAAGCTGGATCGGTGCATCCCTAATTTTGATTGACGAACTTGTCAACGTGACACGTTAAAACAAACCGAAAAAACGTGCATTTTGTGAATTAAGTAAATGGTTGTTGTCATAAATCATGTGTTTCCAGAAAATCTGTAAAAACAAGAAAATTACAGACATTGAATTTCCCTGTGCGAATGCCTGTAAAAAACGCAGACGTCGTGGGGTAATTAAAGTGTCCATAGGTAAATATTATGCCGTGCGAATAGTCCTTTAGTAGGGCTGGGTGATGTGCGGAACAATTATTTTAAGTATTTTTGAAAACGCTAAATAAAAGTGGCTTTTTGTAATGATTTTTGGAAGACGAACTAAATCGACTTCTGCAGTTTCACACAGAAAACAATCACGTTTTTTCTTCCAAAGTCTGTTTTTTGCTTCCAACAACATGTTTTTACTGACAGAGGATTAGCTGTGGAGCTCTCGATTCGAAAAGCAAACCTAAATAATTGACAATTTGACGTGACGGTACTGCGATCTCTTTCGATTAAAAGTCCAGCCCTATTAAGATACAATTTTCGTACACTTTCTTGTTTGAGATTAAAACATAAGAGACTTGCGTTATTCATGTGATGCTAGCAGATCGAAGTTGCGCTGAGTGAAAAACCTGTTTATCCAGTATGAGCTCAGAACGGCCTCATGTGTCCATCTAAACTACCTCTGTCGTCATTTTCAGCCGAAGAAGGATTGAATGAGTGAATCAAAAGACTTAGAACTCGCTTTGCCGTGTAAACTAGGCCTTACAGTCACCTCCACAACTTGTGCAAAGATCATGAACGACCATCTCTGGCTCAAAAAGTATCGACATCAAGCTCGGACTGGAGCCTCACGATAGTATTTTCATTCAAAAAAGTCAGATTTAATTTAAAGTTTATGCTGTTCTGTGTCATTTTGCTCAGAAGTGTCTCTGAGTAAAACAAACAGTCAGCGGTTATAAGATCTCTTCCACGCCGAGTGCAAAAATCATGACCAAGCCGGGCTCCAAGATCATATCCTCGCCCATGTGTTGGTTCTCGCAGGCCATCACCACCACGGCCTGCTTCCCGGGGATTCGCTTGGCCACGTAGTTCTCGTAGTAGCGCCGGTTCATCTGCCGCGTCTCCAGCGTGGCCAGTCCCTGAGGCCAGTTCCTCTCGTGTGCGTTTTCGATGAGGTCGTTGACGATGGAGAGGGGGCAGCCGCTGTCGATGAGCGAGCGCTTGATGACCGCCTGAAGAACCGCGTCCGGAGTCGAGATCATTCCCCCCAGCGAGTGACCCGGGCCGGCTGCATGGAGTTCACCCACCTGTGCACAGGACAAGCAGGAATCACATACAGACCTTTACATATCAGGGCTCCAGACTAACACCCAGGGACAATAAAATGAAGAGGCCAGGACAATTAGACAAATACAACCCCTCCTTTAGGTTTCTTAAATTTTAATTACACAAGTGTTGAAATGTAGGCAGCTATTATACACACTTATGCACTATTAAAAGAGCTTAAAATGCGCCACAGTGCAAATTTCACTAACATTGTAAGTGTCATTACAAAAAGAATAAAAGAAAAGCAACAAAAAACTTCTTAGATCTATTAATCAGTGTGACGAAGGGGAAAATACTGTTCAGAGCAGCCCCCAAAAAAGTTAGTCTGGAGCCTATTATAAAGTTTAGATTCTGGACCCGGCTAGGCCCACATTTCAAAACCACCGCGGTGACAAAGTGCGAGTGTTTGAAGTGGCCAACTATACGGTGTGAGAAGGGACAGTGCGTGTTTGATACGCGGAGTGAAGAGAAAAAGTCAGAAGGCTTGTGTTGCGTGTGTGACACGTAGTGCTGACGATACATATCGTGGGGACGATAGAAAAGTGTCTATCGTGCCATTTCTATCGTTTCTATCGTCTATAACCTAACTTGATCAATTAATTTTCATACTTTGAATGTTGAATGTAACCAATCACAATAAAGTGAGAACTTTCTGAACAAGCAGATATGGGTGTTCAATGAGATTTGGATCATGATTTTAATAAAATCATATTGATTTCTTCATGATTTCTGTAGACCTATTCACAATGCCTTAATGATGTAATTGATAGCAAATGAAAAAGAAGAAAGTTCACAATTTCTGATTGAAAATTAACTTTTAACTTATTTAACGTTTTACAGTGACTGACAAACAGAAAAAAAACTGTCAAAATGTGTCTGTTTTTTAGTACCGAACTGCATTGCACAAAAAATCTGTGAATCACAATATGATGATTTCCTCAAAGATTTGATTGTTATCGCAGTATTAATACAATCCAAGAATCAGAGGGTTTTTATTTTCGCTCAAAATAAATCTGTAAATCGTGATAAAATCGAAATCGTGATGCAGTTTCAAGAAAATCGTGATATGCAATTTTTGTCATATCGCCCAGCCCTACATTGTCGGGGTCGCAATTTCTTTCTTTCGCCTTGTGCACCGCCGCACACGTCTTTGAGCGCGTCAGAAGAGAGCGAGAGATGGTAAAGAGCGCTGTCCGGGGGAAGGAGGAGTGGCCCGGGCTGCAGTCAGCGTCGCAGCCGTGAACCAGAAACAGTCGGTGTGGCTCGCTTTTTCCTTTGCCACTCGTTGTCTCTCTCTCGCCAGTGTTCCACCGCGTTCCTGCTTGCCGTGCGCACGTCCCGCTGTATCCACGTTCACTCTGCCTGTTTGTCTGCGTGCTCTCGGTACACGTCTGCAGCCTCGTGGAGCTCTCCGCCTGTCTCCATGTACGCGTAGCCCGCTGATGACCCAACAGCGCTCCGCCAAACACCACCGAAGCAGCGCTGATGAACAGGACAATAGCGCTTCTAATCACTTTGCTTTGTAGTTTACTTTGTCGTGTGGCTGTTGTTGGCGAGGGGAAACAAAGCGCTAACTGCAGCCCCAACCTTTATAAATGGATTTACTTTGGTTTTACAGCATTTACACAATTGGAAAATATTGTTTTAATACATAAACATGTTTTAATTTAGTGTTAAACATAGAAAACATGACTTTTCTCTTCTCCTCTTCACTATAATGTGTCTCATTTGTGACAGTTCAGTTAAATTCACTTGAAAATAAAGTTAGAGAAAAGTAAGCAATGAAATAGTATATTAGTAATTATGGTATATCGTCATATAAAACAATCTATATCGGGATATAAGTTTTTTCTATATCGCCCAGCACTAGTGACACGTGTGGAGCAAGTAAAAGAGGAGGAAGAAAGAAAAAGGAGGAAGGCACGACTTTCATACGCACGAACCCAAAAAAAAAGCAGGTGTTCACAGGCAGCGAGGAAAAGGTGAGGGAGAGTAGCTATGCACTTTGTTACGCACGCAAAAAGAACAGCGAGGGAGTGAGAGTGAAGTTCTTCTGGTTCTTGAGACACACTGTATACATGTAAACACAAGAGACACATCAGTAATGTGCTTTTTCTGTCATTAAAATTACACATTTCAGTGTGTAGGAGGGGCGGGGCTCAGACACACAGTATTATCAGGTTCCGGTCGGGTTAGGAAGACACTAACACTTGGCTCACACTGCCTCCAGATCCAGATCCGGATCCAGATCCGTCTGGGTCGGTTGTCACTCACACTGCCACCAGAATATGCATGCGTATGTACGCATTCAGATGGCCTTGTGAGACCACGAGTTCACGGGGATTCACGCTCAACTTGGGAGTTTCAGGAGTTCGTGATCTCTGGCACATGGATATGTAAACAAAGAACACATGCCCCGAGTTTTGGGCTTATTTCACGTCACTTCATTTTCTGTTGGATTTTTCGCAGCATAATTGGTAAGTACGGGACGTTTATTTGCCTCTTGTGTGTTCAATAGTCGCGTATATGTCGAGCATTTTGTCATGTTTGTTCTAGTGTAGAACTAATGTTTTTACTTTGAAAACCACCGGATTCTCTCACCGCGAGCGCTTGGTTTTCCTGTTTGTCGTGTCCGTGCGGCTCGCCGTACCGGACGGATCGCGGTGTGAGAGCCTCTCATTACTTTTCAAGAAACGGAAAGCCTCCGTACGCCGGAGTACGGACTGGATCCAGTGTGAGCCCGGCGTTAGTGCGCGAGATCGGCCCGGTCAGGCTTAATTTTTTGGGCCCAATCTACACTCTAGCCCAGTGGTCCCCAACCTTTTTTCTTGTAAGGACCGGTATAGTCACAATTTTTTTTCCAGTCGACATGTGGAGCGCCAAAAAGAACAAGTAAAATGCATTCAACTGATTATTGTGTAAAATTTTCGCTCTCCTTTTGTTTGAATTGGCTATTTATTGGGTAAATGTGACTATATTTTCATTGTAAAACACACGAAACTAGAAAATAAAATACATTCTAAAAGATCATCTGGCCCAGTAGGAGGCCCACAGGTCTATTTTGGGCCCTGGACCGGTGGTTGGGGACCCCTGCTCTAGCCTTTATCGTATCCATTTGTACAGCTAACATATAAGTGCTCTGAA
Source organism: Mugilogobius chulae (assembly GCA_038363315.1). Taxonomy (NCBI): domain Eukaryota; kingdom Metazoa; phylum Chordata; class Actinopteri; order Gobiiformes; family Gobiidae; genus Mugilogobius; species Mugilogobius chulae. The sequence continues at coordinate 30,392,031 of CM076414.1, forward strand.
AAAAATCGACAACGAGAGTCAATGAGATGAAGCACATTTTCTCCAAATTAACAACATGAAAACTAACACACAACAGGAAAATGAGAAAGAGCTAAATGTTTCAGACTCACTCTAGAATCTCGTTATACTCGATGCTCTCCTCCAGGTTCTGCAGGTTTGGGTTTGCACTGCGGATCGCCCTCATGTACGCCTTCAACAGCTGAATGTCCCGCTTCTGAAACACAACACACTACTATTACACCTCAGTATAAACAAGGAGCCAATGCAGCTTAGCTAAGAAGATTTATAGAGATTACATTTGTTCTAAAAGAGAATAATTGTGCGTTATTCGTCCTTGCTGCTGTTGCCTTTCATGCAGATGATAGAGACTGTTTCATGATAAGGTATTAAAGGAGGGTTACTTGATATTTTTGTTGTAAATTAGTAAACTTTGACTGTATATGATCAAAAGAATATTGTACACTGTCTGTTGTTCTCTCTTCTCTCTTGTTCTCTCACTCACCCCTTTCTCTCTCTCTCTCTTTTACTCTAGCTCCTCTCTATTCCTCTCTCTCTCATCCTTTTCTCTCTCCATCTCTCTAACTCTCTCTCATCCTTTTCTCTCACTCTCCTTCTTCTCCTCTCTCTCTTTCTCAACTCCTTCTTTCTCACTCTCTTTACTCTCACTGCTCTCCCTCTCCCTCTCATCCCTTTCTTTCTCCCATAACTTAAAAATCTAAGTGGACAAAATCTTTGACTCACATTATCAAGTTATACCAACATAAAGATTTAAGGTACTTTGACTAACTGGCCTTAGGATTTTTTACCGTAAATTCTTTATGACAAACTCAAATGTTTAAATTAAATAGTAGAAGCAAAGTAAGTATTTTATTGCTCAATGACAACCAAAAGCAGTTTGTTAACGCCTGATCCCGTCAAATTTCAGAAACTAAGCATGTTGGGCCTGGGAAGTACTTGGATGGGAGACCGCTGGAGGAACCTGCAGGTGCCACAGTGGGCGAACAGAGGAGAAACTCATTGTGTGCTTAGGCAAGACACTTCACCCACATTGCCTTGTCTGGATCTTGTGAATCTTGTGATCTTGTGTGAATGGTTGGTGCACTGCAAAACTATAAATCTAGACTGCTTAAAATGACTTGGAAGCAGAATTTTAAGCTGTTTTAGCTGGATAAGATTTAATTGCTTTGTAATGTAGAATAGTTCACTGGTTTTAAGACATTTTAACTGGTATAAAGAGAATTTGGCTTAAAACAAGAACAAAAATGTGCCAATGGGATAAGAACAAGACAATGTCTTGAAATCAGTTCAAACACTTTGAAACAAGAGAATCTATGTCTCTACAATAATCAAGGTTAAATTAGTCAAAATGCTTAAAATTAAGTTCAAAATCATAGAATCAAGTCTTGAAATCCATTTTTTGCAGCGTGGTGCAAAATGTACAGTGAATGAATAATCCACAATGTCTTGAAAAGCGCTATATAAATCTATCTAGTGCATTATTATTTTTACTATTATAAAATTAATGATTAAAGACATTATGTATTGTGGTGCAAAAAAAAAAAAGTCTACTTCTCGTTTTATAGAGTAAAAATCAGGTCTTTGGAAGTATATTACCTGTTGTGATTCTAAATAATAATTTTAACATGAATGCAGAACACGTGTAAAGTAAATATCTACTCGAGCGTCAGTTCTTAAACCAGCCTTACAGGAACCACAGCTGTACGTAAATATTGAAGGATTAAGAGCTTACTTGTTCTCCCAGCTGATGTTTTGTTCAGCCACGGTTTTCTCCAGCTCTGAAATCTTGGTCTGCTGCTGCTGGCACGACGCTCCGCAAATGTTTGATGCAGTTGTGATTGGGAACTTCATCTTTGGGCATTTCAAGCCTGACAAACAAAAAGTAAAGAAATACACACGTCAATAAACTATGTCTATGTAAGAGTAGAAACTGAATCCAAAGATGTGAGGCTGGAGAATGGTTAACTTATGAACTGAACTAATTGAATTTAAGCAGCAATATTGTAGTATAAAAGTTATGTCATAGCTAGCTAATAAAAAAGCAGCATATGTTTCTGTTTTAATAACCTTGCACCCCCCTTTATCCAAACTTTTCATCTCTTTGTTCAGACTTTTAATTGCTTAACCCTGCGCTGTGTCATGACAACAGGTTATACGTCTCGAGACTAGAATCAACTAGGAACATCTAAGTTTGATGAATAACACAAGGGAAAATTTGCAGAAATGTATGTACATTATTCTTGATACGATTTGCATAAGACTAGACACAAAGTTTGTCTATATTACAGTGTATCTTCTACTTTTATATAAGCAGTGCAACCCTTTTTGCTAAAAGCATCTACCATCCTGCCTATCAAAGCTTTTATTTTTCATCTGAGAATTTTTGTTTCATGTTATAAATGTCATAAATAATCCATAAATATTTGCATGTAAAGGCATTAAAGTCACCAGTTACTACCAATAATTACAAAACCTGCAATATAAAGGCCTATATTTTCCCTGTATTTATGTGGCCTGTCATTCCTCAATCAGAGTCAGAGCCAAATTTGGATCAAAAGTTGATGTCCACATGCCTAGAAGCTTCTGTGCAAGCGCCTTAACGTTGGTGTTTGACTACGGCAACACCTACGAGACAAACAACATAGAATATGCTATATTCATCATTAACATTTTAAATCTGCTTTTTTAAAGTTAAATATGAGCTTAATGTTTGTGAAAACACAATATTTAACTGTTAATAAACTTTAGCAAACAGCTCGGAGCAGTGAAACTTCAAGGTAACCGACTTAAGAGTTAAATTGTCTCTGTGCACGGAACTTCAGTTGGCTTGTTTATGTTCAAAAAAGCAAACTTCTGTACATACAAGCATTTCCTGTTCAGTTTATTTCTATGAGGTTTTCACTACAGCAGCTTAAAACGACAAATACTCAGAGGATCAGGGTTAGGGTTAGTGACAGTGAGGTGAATGTTACAGAAAACATGTTAAAGACTTCACAAATCAAAATACCAATTTACCATAGGACACTTGTGTGTTTAAAAAGAGACGTGCTTGTATCAGAAGTTAGGTATTTTGAATAAAAACAAGCCAACTGATGCTCCGTGCACAGAGACAATTGAATGTTTTTTTTTCATACTTTTTTTATTCTCATGTGACTGGCGATCTAAAGTTACAACTGACAGATAACACTTTTACCCGTATAAGTTTAAGTAATGAAAATATTGTGCAGCTAACAATTAGCATGATTGACTCAATTTTGGCAGGTGACTCTGATTGGGAAGGACACTGCCCCGCTAAGCAATAAACTTAGAGGAAACACTGAGGTCCCAGGTAAAACTAATCCTGTCCCGAGCTCTAGTCACTTAGTTAAACCCTTTAAAGGTTTTGCACTCACCCGCAGCCCTCCTCGCAGGTGACCGGCCGTTTGGGGTTGTGTTCACAGTCTTTGAGGTGAGACTGAAGCTGGTCCAGTCGCAGAGTCGCCGTGCAGCCGAAGCTCGCGTTGTCACAGTTGATCTGAAGTTTGGAGAGCATGTTCCTCATGATCCTCGGGACGGGCCGGAGGTGAGCCAGGGTCACAACTGTGCGGTCCACCGGGCAGATCTGCTGCTGCGCGAACCACTGCGTGATGCAGGCGTTGCAGAAGGCATGTTCACAGTGCGGAGCCTAAAGTATGTAAATAAAGCAGCTGTTTAATTTTGCATCATTTACATAAAAATATAGCTGTGACAGTTAAAGGACATATTATGCAAAATGTATTTTCTTTTTTTCCCCTCTGAGCTACACAAAAGGGTTAGGGTCCCAGATCTGTGATGTCAGTAAATCTCTGAGATCTTCTGCACTGGTAAATCCACTTGTTTTAGCCATTTCTACAGCATCAGAATATCAAACAAGATCAGCTTGATTACTTGTCCAGGAGCGATTCATTAGGCCTTTTCCCACTGTGGGAACTCTTTTCAGTTCCTTGCATTTTTTTTGTTCCAGTCTTCATTTTAAGCGCGTTCACCAAGAGCAGGAACTATAGACTGGGGCCACACTTTGGGAACTTTTTAAAGTCTTGCTCTGGGGCAGGTACTTTCCAATCAGACCAGGAACTTTTTTGTGACACAAGCACATTTACAACATTAGCTTTGTTTGGAAACATGTTTTATACTTTATGACATTTATACAACGGTCCTTATCCTTGAGAAAAAATGATTTGTTTTTCGGTAGCAAAAATACGTGTACTTGTGTGTATCTTCTTTTTCTTTGCGCTAATATTGACAGAAGAGTTTTACATTGGGACATTTTTGCATAGAACAAACAACAAGGTGACCTGAACCGGTTCCTCTAGGACTCCGCTGCAGATCGGGCAAAGGAGGTCCTCATCCACCTCCCCTGTGAATCTGGTGACGTCATACCCCATGGTACATTCCCGGGACGCCCGACCTCCTGAGAGAGAGAGAGAGAGAGAGAGAGAAGGAGAGAGAGAGAGAGAGAGAGGAGAGGGAGAGAGAGGGGGGGGTGAGGAGAGAGAAGAGGGAGGGAGGGGGAGGGGGAAGGAGAGGAGGGAGAGAGACGGAGAGGGAGAGAGAGGGGGGGGTGAGGGAGAGAGAGAAAGGGAGGTTGGGAGGGAGGGAGAGAGAGAAGGAGGGGAAGAGAGAGAGAGAGGAGAGAGGGAATGGGAGGGGAGAGAGAGAGAGAGGGAGAGAGAAAGAAAGAGGGAGGGAGGGAGAGAGAAAGAGAGAGGGAGGGAGAGAGATCGGAGGAGATAGAGGAAGGGAGAGAGAGGAAGAGAGAGGGGGAGAGAGAGAGGGAGGGCAGGAGGGAGAGAAAGAGGGAGAGATAGAGAGAGAGGGGAAGGGAGGGAGAGAGAGGGAGGGGGGAAGAGAGGAGAGGAGAGAGAGAGAGGGAGAGAGACAGGGAGAGGGAGAGGAAAGAGGGAGGAAGAGAGAGGAAGAGAGAGGGAGGGAGAGAGAAAGAGAGAGGGAGGGAGGGAGAGAGATCGGAGGAGATAGAGGAAGGGAGAGAGAGGAAGAGAGAGGGGAGAGAGGGGGGGGGAGGGAGAGAGAGGAAGGGAGAGAGGGGGGGGAGGAGGCAGTAGGGAGAGAGGAAGAGATGGAGGGAGGGATAGAGAGAGAAGAGGGAGAAAGAGGAAGAGAGAGAGGGAAAGAGAGAGAGGGAAAGAGAGAGAGGGAAAGAGAGAAACAGGGCGAGATAAAAGAGGGAGAAAGAAAGAGGGGGAGGAAGAGAGAGAGAGAAACAGGGCGTGAGAGAAAGAACAGAGAGAGAGAGAAAGAGAAAACAGGGTGTAAGAGAAGAGAGAAAGAGAAGAGAGAAACAGGGCATAAGAGAAGAGAGAAAGAGAAGAGAGAAAGCGAGAAAAAGATTGAAAGAGAAGGGCAGAGAGTGGGGGAGTCAGACAGAAAGAAAGACAGAGAAAGAGAGAGAGATACAGAGAGAGTGGGAGGAGGAGAGGGAGAGCCGGAGAGAACAGGCATCAGACCACAAGATTAAAAACGTTTGCGAAACCGATGGCCAATAAGCTTTGCCAAAATTTCCAAATAAGTTAAATTGCCTGCAGTCTTGTCTTTTACCACAAATATGTAAGAAAGGAGTAAAGTCAGGAGAGGAGTAGATGTTTTGTGCAATTTATTCTGTCGGCCTCATCGGGCTTGACTGGAAAACTAAAGCAGCAGATGCACAAAAATGTCTCAGGCAAGATAACTATTGGTCAGTCTCATTTAAAAGTGCACAAACATTTGATAATAACACACATATTCTAAACGATTCCCAAAGTACCTCAGTAAAACTTCCATTCAGCAACGGCAAGCCATGTGCGGTAAACAGATGACATCCTTCCAAATGAAGACGAAGCTCCTGCAAAACACAATAAGACACAAGAACAGTTCTTGAAAAACTAAAAATTCAAAGGAATCCATGCTAAAGTGCTAACTAATGCAGAAAATTATTAAAAAACATGCATTTATAGTTAAAAAGGCAGACTATTAGACAATGACTCAGGCCCAGATCCTTGGCTAACTCATTTATTTGTGTTCCAATTCAATTTAAATCCTTATAAACTAAATACAAGATAGGTCAACTAAGATTCCATTGACTGATTAATCAATTAAACGATCAAAAGGACCACAGCAAAAAGTCAGAATTATTACAAGTGCAGCCATAAATATGAAGAAAACGCTTAGAAATAACTTCTAAAATGTGCCACATAAATAGAAATTAGGGCGGGCGATATATGATAGATTTACTGAACATGATATGGATTTTTCCGGATCGTAAATATCGAGATATTTTTATTTTGGGTAAAAAGTGTTAATAAAACTGATGAAAAGCAGTTACAGAGAAAAGTGATCAGAAGTGATGAGACGATCATGTGACATTTGCTATTTGTTAAAAAAAATCAAATTAAAAACTTGTGGTATGCATAAAACTTTGTCTTATTTAGTTTTACTCAACAAAAGATAAACCAAAATGTATTTATTCATTGTTAAGTTAGATTCCTACTTTCTAATCAGCAGAATACAAGCTTAAAAAAAATCACTTAAAAAATGATATTTCAAAGATATCAAGATATATATCGAGATGTATCGAGATATAAAATATATTGAGATAATAATTTTGGTCCATATCGCCTGGCCCCAATAGAAATATATTCACTTTTTTTTTAACAATAATAATTTATGCAAACATTCATTTATTCGATCACATATTTAGCTAAACAGACTTTAAAGACAATTTTACACAGTCTTGTACAGTCTTACATAATTATTGACTTAGTCTGAGTAGTATTGATTTAAGCATTTGAGGCTTGAAAACAGGAGGCAAGGCTGTTGTTTAAACACATATATTATCCACAGTTTATTTAGACTTCAGCGATTGTTTAGTATGTAAAACACATAGAAAATGTAAGAACTGCAGTTTTAAACAGGAAGTCAACAGACCATTTTTCTTACTAAGCCAGTTGTGGCTCACAAAGTTCAAATAAGCAAAAAACTAAAAATAAAATGTGACCTAATACTAAGGATTAAAAAGCACAAAATCATGTGAGCTGTTAGTCATGCTAATATATTGTTATTTCATTAATTTTGAGTAACTTTGTATTAGCTCTGTTCCATGTAAGTCAAAAAAATTCAAGTTAATGTGCATAGGACAGGTTAGACTAATTTTTTCAGTAAAACATACATAGTTAACATGATTATATTCAAGATTTCACTAAATATTTTGCTTGTTTTTAAACAATTTGGCTGTTTTGATTAGGTTTATAACTGTTTATAATATTTGGTCCACAAAACATAAAATACAGAGAATGTAGTCAGACTAACAATGCAGGATTACCCAGACATTAGTGAAAAAACAAAAAACAACTTTCAATGGGATAGAAGTGTTCAAAAGCTAAAATCTCACAGTAATTAATTAGCGTTGTATGGGACGTTTAATTGGTAAAGATGTTGTTTGTCAGGCTCAGTGTCTGCAGTAAACACTGTCTGGATATACACTTGATAGTTTGTTCTCTTGGGCTCAACATGTCTCACAAACAAGCTAACCGCCTCATGCTAAATAATGTAAAGTCTCGTTTTAGCAACGCAGGACTAAACCTTACGCGTTTCAGACAATTCACGGTTTGCATCGAGCGGTGAATCAATAAAACCTTTCCATAAAACGAGTAATCACAAACGATTTCACCTTTGCTCCGTGATTATTTGAGATCGTGAGCGTTTTAAAGCTAGCGTCTGGCAATTAGCACTGTACTGTAACCACTGGCTGATTTAGCATTGGAGCTAACTGGGGAAAAACATAACCTCGGGCTTTTTACGCGGACTGTGCGGATTTAACAAACAGCTGCGGCTAAAAAAATGCAAAGATCGAGAAGATACTCACAGAAACATTTGGTACGACAGATCCTGGTGATAGTAACGGTGTGATTATCCTTTTTTTCTTCTTGTACTTCTGTGTTAGCCACGTCCGAGCTACATCCTCCTACGGTCTGCGTCGAACGTGATACGTGACGTCGCTGCGTAAGTAATGACGTTCCAGGGTTTGCGGAAGCTCTTTTTTTCTTTATTTTGGGGCTAAAAAGTGGGTATAAGGAAAGAAATTACAGAATAGTGCTTAAAATTACTAAATAGTGCAACCGACCAATTCCTTATAAAAAAAAATAATAATAATAATAATAAAAATTAAAATGTGACTCGTAAATTTTAATAGATTTAACTCGGACACATTTTCTTTTATTACAAGTAAAATAAATACTGTTGCAAATGGAATAATATTGGATAATTTAATAATATGTCAATTTTAATGCACGTTAAAACATTATTTCAAATCATAGAAAAAGCTAAACCCTTTATTTTTTAGCTCAACTGTAATTTTTTTTGCCTGTTTATTGTTCTTTGTATTGAATGTATAATTCTAGCTTTATTAATATAGTATTTCATTATTTATTTATGCAAATTTGAATGTTTAAATCTCCTGTTGTTACAAAGCAAAGAACAAAGTTATTATTTTTGGCGTAGTTACTTATCTTTTTTTATCTTTCACATTTTTCACTTTTCATGTTCTTTATTTTTTTGTACACAAGAGAAATGTGTTTGATGCTGTGTGAAATAGAGAAGGCAGGAAGTGAGTTTTGTTATTTTACAGATCCAGTCGTGTAATTACAGAGAACCAGTCTGACGTGTATAAATTCCATTGCAACAGAAAAAGTAACCTGCTAGTTTAAGGTTGTGGGATCAGACAAGGACAGAGACTTCAATCACTTTGTTAGTCCAAAAGTTCTCAAAGTGGGGGTCCAGGGACCCCTGGGGGTCCTTGGGACATGCGTAGGGGGTCCTCCAAATCTTTTTAAAACAATGGTAATTTCTTCAACATTACATTTTCTTATGATATACAACTCTAAATCTGTAATGTTTTGGATAGAAACAAGTACACCAGAAAAAATAATATTCATTGTTTGTTTAGAACAGTGTCACTTCACTCACACTAGATTCATACTCGGCAGTATGAGTGATGTGTCTTGCGTCGTCCCCCCAAGTGCTGACCAGGCCCAACCTGCTGAGCTGAGTTGACAAGCTGGTCTCGCCACCAAAACAAAGCTGTGATCCATTACTGGAGTCAAAAAGATCTAAAATGTTACATTCCTGTTTAAACAGAAGGTTAAATACATTATTATACTGTCAAACTATCCAGCCTCTCAGACAGAACTCTTGTGAATAAGCTTAATTTGTTGCATTTTATAAATCTAATAAGATTTACTAATATTTACCAACAATTCAAAATTCTACATATTGTATTGAAAGGCTCTAAAATACCCAGCTCTGACCTGACTAGCATAATTGTGAATTCACAAACTCGAGATAAACTGGAGTTTAACACATATTCATCTGGTTAACCCAGCTCTACTTCCCTGAAGGATTTTGTTTCATTGTCTCCAGAAAAACTAACTCTAGTGACATCTTCCAATAGAGAGTATTCCCAAATGTATAAAGCATTTACCAAATCAATCTTTTTCCGTGCAGCTGCCATAGACTGTATGTATCAGGGGTTCCCAAACTTTTCAGCCCGGGACCTCCAAAATAACTTTTGTACAAATACAGATACAAAACCATTTAAATTAGGTTTAAGTGTGTTTATTTTGATAGTGTATTGCTTTTTGTGACTCCAATTTCCCGTAAAAAAACTGATAAAATGCCAAGTCATAATTGTAAAAATATGTTTTGAAATCATCTCGTGACCCCCGCCTCCACTTTCTGAACCACTACGACATCCCGACCTGAAGATGTGTGAATGTTGTAATGGAAATGTATCAATATGTACTGCAGGGAGTCGTCTCTACCCAAGAAACCTTTTTTGCCTTAGCTCCCCCAAACTGTAATAGTTTATTACCACCTGAGAGTGATCAACTGTTGCCTATTGATATGTATGAAGCTGTGTCACCCAAGTAACTTGCAACTCACATATGGAAACAATGAAGTAAAGATTTCAAAATAGATAATGCATTAAAAAAAGTCTTGATTAATATTTGTAATTAATTAATCCAATTAATGCACTAATTGACACGCTAATTAATATATATATATACACAGCGTATCAGGAAGTTAATTCACATATTAAAACAAAGAATCACAACGAGAGCAGAGATTATTTAGCAATAGCACTTTATTGAACACAACAACCCTAAGCCACAATACTGAATGACAAGACCAATTGGCTGCAGCAAACATTTTATAAAATAGATTCCGGTTTAATGTCACTAAGTTTTTTTTTTTAGTTATTCTTTTAACGTCAGAAAGACAGATGCAGGTTTCTCCAAAACAGTGAATGATTTTTTACATATTATTATAGTATTAACAATTGTAACAAATCATCATTCACATGTTCACACAAAGAACAACAAGGCAAAGTGCTTTCAGGATTGCATTGTCGAAAAGAAAAAAGAAAATTAACAAAAATAAAACTTAAAAAAAAAAATGAATGGCTTGAGGTTTAGGTAAGACAGTGAAATCTGAAGAAGGTGGTCCTGTCCTGGTACACACAGACAATTATAAAAACATTTCATCTCATGTTTTCAGATTTAAAATAACATTTATGAGCTTTATTTTCTTCACTGCAAAAGGGAATTTCTAGTCTTGGTTAAAAGAACTGGAATTCAGAGATTTATCTTAAATTTTTTGGACAAAATTAGCATGAACTGCTCAAAGGTGCAGCATATTTCACTTGTTTCAAACATTTCAGAGATTTAGGGCTGCAACAATTATTTTGGTGATTAATTACACTGCAAAAACTATAAAACTAGACCTGCTTCAAATTACTTGTAATCAGAATTTTAATCCAGACTTGAGCTGCTTAAAGGGCACTGTGTAAGATTGAGAGATTTTAATTATCATTATAGTCCACAAATATTTAAATATTTATTCTTACAACATGAATACTTAAGAGAGACTGTTAACCAATCCACATCAATGTGATACATTTATACGTATTTGAAATGTTTTATTACGGCCGGAATATGGATCATTGACGCTAGATGGCATCATGCTTAATAGGCAAAATGCATGTGAAAGGCTCCCTCTAGTGTTCAAAGTGGAAATCACTTTGTTTTTTGTTTTCTTACATAGTGCCCTTAACTGGATAAGATTAATTGCTTATGTCATGTAGAATACTTCACTGGTTTTAAGACATTTTTAACTGATTTAAGAGAATTGGCTTAAAATAAGAACAAAAAAATGCCATTGGCTGTGTGCACAGAATTTCAGTTGGCTTGCGATTGTTCAAAATGCTAATTCTGTACATACAACCATTCCTGTTAGCGTTAGCATTTAGACACAATTATGTCTCTTTTAAACACACAAGTGTCTCTGGTGAAATATTCCTCTGATATATAAAGTATTTAACATGTTTTCTGTAACATTCACCACAACTGTCTGATCTAAAGAGGATTATTAGTTCTAACTGATGTAGTGAAAACCTCATTGAAGAGTATTGAACAGGAAATCGTTGTATGTACAGGATGTATATTTAAAACCAAAACAAGACAACTGCACTGAGCCAAGCCAATGGCAAATACTTTGTTTTGAAATCAGTTCAAAACATTTTGAAACAAGGGAAATAATCTATGTCTCTACAATAAATCACGGTTAAATAAGTCAAAATCTTGAAATTAGGTTCAAATCCTAGAATCAAGCAACTTTAACTTGTCTTGAAATGTATTTTTTGCAGTGTAGTTCATTCTTTCGATCAATCGATTAGTTGTTTAAAATACAAAAGTGACTTGTAGCAAGATTTTTTTGGCAGATTTGAGTCGAGGTAACGTCGCTCGATAACGTCATGCACGTTAACGTCATTACGTTTGTCAAAAGTATCGAAATCAGATTCTCATCAAAACTAAAACTGGTATTGAAACTCACTTGAATATTTAAAAAAATCACATTAACAGAACAAATTTGACATTTTGAACTTAAATGTTCAATAAAGAAACTATGTATTTTGTGTGAAAATATCAGTTTATGTGTAGAAATTGGTCATGAAAATGTTTTAAGTATAATCTTAGTACCATAATAGTAGTTTTACTACAAAGTGTTGGTTTTCTAATACGGTAAAGTTTACTAATTTACAATCTACAACTTTATGTAAAAATGTCTTATCTCACTGGCAAATATTTTGGCTTGAAATGAGAACAATTTTACTGAAATAAAGCAGAAATACTTAATAATAATCTGCAAAACCGGCTTGATTTACGATTGCAATTTCCGCTTTAATAATAAAAATTGGTTCAGAGTTCAGGTTTTAATTGTGTTTAAGTCACTTTTCATTTTGTCATTTAACTGATAAATTAACAAAACAATCAGATTTAAGATGTTTTAAAACAGATTTAGACAACGGATTCTCAGTTTTTATGTAGAAAGTCATATTTTGTCTTTGTATTTGATAATTGCATCTAGGTCTGGGCAATATCGTGATAAAAATCGAACGTGAGCTGACTGTTGTAAACATCTGCTTTTTTGGTGAATATCGAGATTTCCCATTTCTCTGTTAAAATACAGACAATTATTTACGACCTTCTTCTCTCAGCCTCAAGGTTGCCAAGTTTGTTTCTTTATAACAATTTGGGCGTCTGTTTTTAATAGTCATATGAGTAGTTTTGAAGCTCATGTGTTGAGTCTTTTGTGTTGCAGCTTCAAGTTAAGTTCCAGGTGAAATTTTCAGGTTTGATTTACAAAAATATATCTATTTATGACTGAAACATAGATTTTAGCATATTTTCAAAAGCTGTCATAGTGTTGGAAATGCCAAAATTGTATTACCACACAATGTTTAGATTAATCGATCATTTGAATAACTTTACTTATGGCTGAGGTCGCTTGTCTTTGGTTTTTTAAGCTTCGTCATGTTTTCTCTAAAAATCTGGCAACACTTGTCTTTGTTCTGCTCTGAGTGAGTGACAGCTGGTTTAACCAATCACAATAAAGTAGGAACTTCAGAAAAAGCAGATGATTGTATTTACCTCAAAGGCAAAAGACAATAATCTACAAGAATTTGTGATAAAATCAAAATCATGATAATAATTTGTTGCCGATCGCCCAGCCCTAGTTGCATCCATTGACATTGTGACTTTGATTCAATTTTGATTCATTGTGCAGCCCTATAATTGAAGTTCATCACATAAACACACTCAAACTGGTGAAAAATATCAAAAATCTGACCTCAAGACATTTTAATCGACCTAAAAACCCAGCTTTTGCAGTGATGTACGTTTTAAAATGCTTATGACAGTGTATTGTTCAGGAAATGCTCTTTTTATGATGAAAAAAACTTCAACTTGTGAGAAGAACCAGGCCAGGACCGGACCGTAAAAACCTCAAACCGTTCAGCTCACCCCTTTTGTCAGACTGATTTGTAACACAGGGCCGCGCGGAGACGACGCTTAGGTAGCAAAATTTGGTTCAAAGTGGTTAAACGGGTGTCAAAGGCAAACAAATCCACCTTTATTTATTTACTTTTAATAGTTTAACTGCAGGGTGATCAATAGCTGACCCAGAGTGAAGCGGAAATACATTTATAAAAAGCGAGACAGTGGTGTTTGTTTTAAAATGTCAGAGTAAAGTAATTGTAGAAAGCCGAATGTGTGGGTTGTCCGACCGTTCACCGCTGCATGTTAAAGGGGTAGACTATCATCGATCTGCATTAAAACATTGTCTGGCTTCACATTCCAGTGGTATTGTGTCATATAAATGCTTCTCATAAATATTTTTATCCAATGTCAATAGACACACACATACAACACGACCACACTTGAATAACTACCATTGCTTGTAATAAATCTGTATTCCTGTACTTTTGTCGAAAAACAGGTGGACAAACAATATTCAAGGCTGCAAAACAAAGAGGTAGGAGAAATGCTACTGAAAACAGCAAGTGATACCAACATGAATTCATTTGAAACACATCTGGTTTTAGCGCAGCATTTACAAAAAAAAAAAAAAAAAAAAAAGAAAGGCCAATAACCAAAGGTGCTTTTGCCAGTCAGCGAGGAGAAGCAGTGAACTCGAGAAACCGTAACATTTCAAACTTTGGTGAAAGACTTGCAGTTGGTTCAGATGCTGACCAGTCTCGAAGCACCTGTAGTTATTTGCATTAAACTGATAAACTCTAGGCCCTTTTTGCCTGTAAAAATATTGAAACATGTCTAAGCACTATTGACTATAACTGGTGATGTGTAAATTTGGCTAACGTTAACTTGTTGGTCCTGTCATCACAGGTCTGTAGACCGCGCTGCTGGTGATGGCATTGACTCCTTTACACACAGTAGAGTAGTATATTTGCAGACTTTAAAATGAGGTAATCGACGTTAGGCTAAATAGGGACCCTGTCAAATAGACACACGCTTACGTCATTCATCAGCAAAGCCAAAGGACTTTATCACTGTGACCAAATCAGCTTTGGAATGTTGGTGGACGAGCCAACGTTCGTAAGAATCGAGAAGGTGCACTGAAAACATCTGATTGTAACTGTCACACGCCCTGATCCACAGTCCTTCCACTCAAAAGGGCTTCGTAACTCCAGATAAGCCACTCAAAGTAAGAAACAGGCGACCCCTTATCACCGACAGGTTAAGAACTGGCAAAGGTTTAAGGCTGCCTTCGCAGCAGATCATGTCTGCTTTTGTCCAGTTGAGAGAGGATTGTTAATAGCTTGGAAGTTTCAATGAAGAGGCAACATCTACAGTGAAGCTGACTAAACAAAACAAAAGGGACCAACACCACTAATGTCACAGAACATGCAGATACATCCTTTACTACAGTAGGCTATTTCTAATAGCACATTCAAGGGGCTCCTAATGGGACAATTCTCTGATATGGCTCTGCTTTAGAGTACTCCAGCTGGGACTCGCTCCGGAGTCACTAAGGTGCTCCTTCAGACTGCTGCCTTATTCCACCTGCAAAAACACGCCTCATTCAATGGGGTTCATCCAAAAACACCACGGCTTGTTTCTCCTTCAATACATTTTCCCCACAGATCTTCTGCTGGTGAGCAAACGGCACTTTCAGGGGAATGTTTCTAAACCACAATCACAAACACTGGGCTAAACAGCAGATACAGGCTATAGGCTACACTCTGAAAAGGGAGGGCACGACACCCTTAATGCTTAACAAGAAAACAAATATAAGGCATTTCAAAGTCCTTTTATCCGCATACGTCACTGACAGCAGGTTTAAATATTTTTGAGAAAACATTTCATTCAAGGAGGAAGAGGATGCATATATTACATCTACACATGCAAATGAACAGGTCTACAGACTATAAACCAGAATTCAAGGAAATAGTTCTATGTTTATTCTACATTACCATCAAAGCCCATCCTACACTCGCCTACTCAAATATATAAGTTAACTTGTGCACGGTCCTTTTCTGAGCAGGCAGCGTCTAAAGTTTAAAATAGATCACAGTTTTAAAAATGGAATATTACACACAACTTTCCAATGCCACTTCTGAACCAAACATGAGGACCAGAAAATCCTTCATTTGCTACAGACGTGTGACTTTTGGTGATAATAACAAAATAGGGCATAAAAATAGATATTCAACTGAGGAAGCAATGAAACAAAATGTTATTGCACTTTTATCTTTTGTCGGTTTCAAACGAGGTCAGCTTTGACAAAATGATTCATGCCATATTTTGCAGTAAGACAACAAATGTTACGTCACTCCTAGAATATGATCACACCGTTATTACACTGCACACAACTAGTACTGCAAACCTAGTCAGTCTAGCCTAAAGTCAACATAAAATCCACAATCAAATCGCAACACAGCCACAACAAACATGTTCATAATGCACGTACCGCTTCGGACAACTGTGTTTTAAAGTTACTAATTACTGATGAAATAAGCAAAAGAGCAACAAGGACAATCAGGAAACTCCAGACAGCGTCTTTCTACAGTTCATGTCTAACGGACAATCAGACGATTGTTCACGGCTGCAGGAGTTCAGTTTGTTTGAATTTGGTGGAGACTCCTTTTGCCACTGGTGTCAGAAAAGCCAACTGAGCCTCAGGTGCCTTCTTTGGGTTTGTGCTTTCATTGATCCAGATCAATGTATTGGTAATGTGCCCTATTATTGCAACACTATGTGCAATCAGCCAGCCACCTTAAGGGGGCGCTCTGTGAGTATGATCAACGATTCAGACGCATTTAAAGATGCACCATGTATCTGAGGGAGGATTTCTCTGTCTGGAAAGTTCCGTAGTGTTGCATTAAACAAGTATCTGTATGAAGACAAGCAGGTGACATCAGGCCAAGTCTCATTTAAAAGCATGTGTACGTATAAAAATGTTACGTAGGTCACTTTCCACGTTAAGTTTGTGATTTATAAAGACAACTTGACATAAAATGTAGCAATCTAATTAAAAATATTCAACTTTCTGTCTCTGAGGTTTTAGAGATAAAACAGACAGACTTTTGTGTTGAGAGTCTGGCAGGGCAATTCATCGAAAAATCGAGAGATTGAATCAAATCGTCAATTTTCTGGTTTTGGGTTTTGAATAGAAAGATCGAAAACCAAGCTTTTGTCAGCAAAAATGTGTGATTTGGAGCAAAACTCAAACTAATGCAGAACATAGACATGCTATTTTACTGTTGTTTTTGAAAAGGTTAAACAAAATGTAATCAAAAATCAATTCGAAAATGGATCATTTATGAGAAATGATCAAGTTTGTAGGATTTGGGTCCTGTTGATACTTTCAGGATGAATTCCACGCAAAGTTTTATAAATGAGACCTCAGATCTGTGGAGAGACAAGCTGCTCACAGAAAGAACCTGTTTCTTTTCAAGTATTTTGTTACACTCTTATGACTGAATAAATGCAAAATGGCAGCTTAATGCCACATTACAGAACATTCCAGGAGACAATCAGGTGGCGTTGCCTCCATCAGAAAAGCTGCATAATGCACCTTTAAACTTTGCAGTTAGAAAATCTTTGATGCAGGTTTGAAATAACCACTCTTCCTGTAAAATGCACCTTTCACTGTTGCCTTCGTTCAGTGTTTCTTTTCCCATTGTAAGGCTTTTGGGAAATACAAATGGAAGACCGTACCTTTCGGTAGTAACATATAAAGGCACCATGCCACCGCTGTGCTTAAAATGACACAGATCCTACAGGTCGGGGAGGGGCCAGTGTTTAGGCAGGGAAGGTGGTCAACTAGCATTAGTCATACAGTAAAGGTGTATCATCCGAACATGCAGAGGTAAAGTTTTTCAGCTACCTTCTTTTTTTCCCGCAGTAGGCTTCAGAGTGACCGATCTATTAGTTCTGATGAGAGAAACAAACTAAGTGGGGTCTTTACGCTGTCTTCACTAAAAAATGGGAACTTAAGCATGTTTGAGTAAAAGACATGCCTAAAGTACAATCACACTAAAAATATAGTTGGCATAAAGTAAATGGAGAGTGACGGAGGATCATCTCAGCTTTGACTGGTGAGGTATAACTGCAGGTCCAATAATAAAAACACAAGGTGCAGCTTCACGCTCCTCTCAGAAGGACACGGAGACGCTATGCACACATACATTTCAGATTTAGGCTGGTTTAAGCAGAATTAAACTATCCACAACTACATGAATCACACTACTTTGTTAACAGCTGTACAAGATTTTTTTTTTTCCTTTCCTTCGACATCAGATTTTCTTTAGACCACCATCTCATCAGCGTCTCGTCAGATCTCGATACTAGACACTAGACTTTATGATTGTTTCCGAAAGGGACTCATTCATTCACAGTGGCTAATATGGCGATATCCCAAACTTCAAAACAATCTCTGCACCCTGGCAACCTTGAGCGTTATGTGCTACACCGATTCGTTTGTGTGTGCTTTGTCGACAGCCCAAAAACCGGGCGTCTTTTGAGATCAGAATTAGCCAATGTCTTTAGCAATCCGCGCGAGTAGCAGAACTCTATGGGAGACGCGACTTTGATCAGGTACTGCCAGGTGTTTTCTTTAGATTTTAAGGCAAAAGGCTCAACAGTGGATCAGAGTTGAATTGAATTTGTCAGTGTTTTTTCAAGTAAGAACCAAGACATCCTTTTGAGGCAAACTATTTTGTACAACTATATGCATTTAATGGACATCAATAAGTTATTATTATTTCTTTTTCTACATATTTCAAGCCTGCTAAACAGCCATACAACTCATGAATTGCTTTATAAATACCAACGGGCAAATGATACTTAATAACTTCCAATTAAAACGCATTTGACTACGATAAAAGTTAAGAGAAAGCTAGCTTTTTAAGTACTAAAATTCATGCTGTGCCATTCATTAGCATAATTGGCGAAGGACAAGCACAATGTAGCTGTTTATAAGTGGTAAATAGATTTAGTTATGAAGTCTAAAGGCAAATAAAGGTTTTTTATGGCACTACATAGGTGTAGGCTATTTACGAGTGCATGTGTTTAGATTAACCGTAAGTCCTTTCTGTCCCTCAGTATTTGCTGTAATGTAAGGCAATCTCAATGGAATGGATAGATATCAATGTTAATTCATAGCACAAATGTAAATATGTGAAGAAAGGGAGAGAGAGAAAGTACACAAGAGCAAGCCCAGACACCCAACATAATGCCACAAACACATCCAGATCCTCTATGCAGGAAGACTACTACACAAAAGGTCTTGTTTGTAAAGAATACAGTTTTACATGCTACCGATAGAATCATATTTATGCAAGACAAATGAAGAGCCACGTTTAGAGGCAGAAGGAACGAAAACCTGCTCCAAACCGACCCCACATTCAGTTCAGTCAGATTCATGGCTCAGATTTGATGGTCAGACTGTAAACGGCTTGAACAAATGCATAAACTCATTCTGCTCGACTCGTTTTGGCAAAAAGGCCTTTTCTGTGACCAAAGATTAGAACATCTAACCCGCATTGAAATCTTCCATTGGCATTTAGGTTATAATTTACTGAATTGGCCTAAATAGATGGCAGTGCAAGATTTGTGCTGCACATTATTACACACACACTATTGCTACAATTGGACCTTTCATTGCTTTTCATTTCCGACTCCATATATAATTTACACTTTACTAGTTCTGCTTCAGCAGCAAAACCTAAACTAGGTTCATGCACAGTCACTCAGATATTATCACACAAATAAAAAGCAGGTATAGTATAAGAATACTGTGATGCTTTAGCTGCAAGGGAAATGGCTCTGTGAACTGGTGTAAAGACATCACTGTGGATAGATCCCTGCCCGGACAGACCGCACCTGCAGAGGGCAGTGTGGAGCATCATGGCTCCAGTTTACAGCCTCAGTATTAAAACCATTTCATTGTGAAGCCAGAGGGCAGTGGACTCTGTCCTGAAGTGCTCAGAGAACGCTTGGTTAAAATAATTATTTGCTTTTTACTCAGACACCATGTTGTATTAGCAGCAACACACATGCATGTAAACATAAGTACATACATTACTCTGCTCTAGTTGCACAATTAGAACCTGAATGCACTAAAGTGCGTGCTTTACTAATTAAGTGCTGTGGGATCAAAATGAAACTGATCACAAAATATCCACAAAGTATCGGCTGCATTTTGATTGGATTCACAAATTCTGACCACTGCTTTAGCACAGATCCTGAGATTACAAACAACGGTTCCTAATCCTAATATTATTAATGATAAGAATATTTACGTTCTCATGAAAAATTGATAAGAGAATAAAGGCTGTGGTTTTCTAGTTACTTCCACTTCAGTCACAGAAGTCAAACTATAACGCCACCTAGAGGACGACACACTAATGTACGGGTCTGATCAGAAAAATGAAGAACATTTTGGGAAATACACTACAAATCCTAGTCTAGGTCCTCTCTCATCCAGTCAGCTAATGTGTGCAACTGTGCCACTTCACACCTCAGATATGAAGCGATCACGCCAATGAAAACATTTTGACTTTTACCACCAAGAGGTGGGAAATAAAAGAAAAATAGCATAGATATAACATCTAAGTCACAAACAGCTCTAGTGGTCCGTTACAATCATTTTGAGTAAAAACCAATAATGAATATCTAACATATGAACACATATTTGGAATTCTGCTTTTCCTGATAAACGAGTACAATTAAGCAAAATTTCCCTCTGCGTTTCATTTAGCCCCATTTGTTTTATTGAGGGTTTGAAGACCCTGGTCAAAGCAAATGCCAAGATGAGCTGGATTTCTCTACCAGGCATTTCTCTGTGACAAACTATGGTGCAATCGCGGTTTAATGTGTCGCCAATTGAATGCGTGAGAAGATAAGCCATGTTAGACCTTGTCCTATGAAACAATACGTGAAATGATGTGTTACAGAAGGCATGGGTCAAAAGGCATTTCATGAGACGCCGTAAAGGCAATCCAGTGCATTTGAGTTGACACTGACAGTAAAATGCCCAGCACACACAGAGCCATTCGTTTAGTTTTTAGGTTTAGTCTTCATGAAACGATAAAAAAGAAAATAATAAAACAAAATCAAACACATTCCAGGGAAACAAAAGCCCTTGTGACAGTGATTGTCTATTCAATAACATCAACAAAAAAGGCAAAAACAAAATATTGCTTTAAAACTGCCCAATATAAACATCAAATAATACTTAAACTTTTCAAACGGATCAGAGACGACCACAGAGAAATTTGATTTTTAAGACTAGTTCATCAGCTTCAGAAGTAAAAAGAAGCGTTGTTATGCTGATGACCGGTTTGGTGCCTAAGCCTCAAATCTGATCGCTCCTTAAATATTTAGGCTTCTTTAGAGTTCTTTTTTTTTCTTTTTCTTTTTTCAAAACACTGTTGAGAGATGGGAAAATTGAAATGGCTTGTTCATTTATGTGCTCAGAGATACACAATGCTTTGATGAGGTGTTGTTGGCAGATATTACTAGTAAAGCCTTCATCTAAATAAACAAGGCCTCTGTCAGTCACTATCCTACTCTGGCTCTCCGACGCACAGGGAGAACTCAGGCCAATGGACCCTGGTGAAGATGAAGCAGCTGCTAAACGAGTTGACGAGGTATATCAAGATCTATTGTCTCTCTATACAGTACAGTTCATCTCAAATAAATAATTTATAGCCATAGTAGTGTTGATCAACTTTGGTCATAACTTATATGCTTAGAAACATTCTAGCTTAAACACTTATTTAGCATCTCTTAAAACGGCGGATCAGCGTCACGATCAGGCAGATGTAACGACGCTGACCCCGACGTGACGCCTTTAATTCAGCAGCAAAACCAAATCATATTAAATGCCAAAGAATTTGAGGCCGTGCATTAAAGTACACAATGGGACTAACGTCTTTGTGACCCTTTTCCAGATTCAGATTGTACTGTAGTACACAAACATTGCACTCAGAAGCTAAATTTTCCCTTGTGTGGTTCCTTCATAAAAATCTAATGGATGAATAAAAACAAAAAACAAAAATAGTTAAATTATTATTAAGTCTTTGATCATTCTTTAGGGATGATTGTTGACTCTACAAGGTCACTGCAGCAGAGCGTGAAATGACAGTCACTGCTTAAAGCTACATGCAATCATAGATTTAGTTATTTCAGCGTTATTTTTAAAGGGTTATGTCGTTTCAGAAAGGTCAGATTAGTTTGTTTCTTGTTTAGTTGCCAGACTTGAGCCGAGTGACCTTGTAGAGCTATTTGCCTCCACATGATAAGCACTACTAAGAGATGGAGGAATGGACTCTAATTGCATAATAGGTTTGACTGCACCTCAAGAGAAGACCAAACATTCACACACACATGACGCACGGCACATACATACACAGAACAGGGACAGCGGGTGCTCTCTCCGGCCGTGTTAAAGGGAGGCGCCCTGTGGTGGAGGAGGTGGAGCTCACTCGGACAGGAGGCCGTCCAGTCCCACCGCTGCTCCGTGCCGCTCTTTGACGTAGCCGTTGTGGAGGCCGTTGCTGGGCAGCGGGGCGCAGGCAGCAGTGATGCCGCAGTGCTTGAGTATGTTGAGACCGGGGGAGGGTGAGACGGTGGGGGAGGAGCAGGGGCAGGAGGAGGGAGGGTCCCGCGGAGGGAAAGGCTTCATGGTAGAGAGGATCAGAGCCAGGCAGTCGGCCACGTCTTTGTTTGGGGCACAGGCGAGGGCTGGCGTGTGACCTGCCACAGGAAAACAAACATTACAGCAGGAATACACATTTGGGATAAAAGCCTAGTCATATCAAAAGCAGATCTGAAATTGTATTTTGGAATAGGTTGTGTTCATATTCTGGAATGAATAATAATGATGACAATAAGTCATGTCAGTTGGTGGGCAAAAGTCACTTTCTGTTTGATACCTTTATACTTTGCCATGAGATAAGTAAAACACACATTTTCAATCTGGTCATTTCTTTCTTTGTCTTTTTTTTTTTTTACCAAAAAACTGTATTTAAAGATACAGACCATTTATATTTTTTTGTAATCAGTTCTGCTCCATCACAGACTCATTGCCAAAGTATATATTCAGAGAAAAGTTAGTTTGCATTGCCTTGTCTATAATGGTGATTTAAACTAAAATATATGTTGCTGTTTTAGCAGGTAAGATAAGGCAATGTTTATTAAGAACCATGTAAAATTACATTAAGCACAAAGGCAGAAATGCTTGTACCAGATTGTAGCTTTTACAGCTAATTTCCATCTGTAGTCCTGAGAAGAGGAGAGGTTTTTAGCAGCTGACAACGGCAGTCAGCATACTGTCATGGCTCATGGTTAAAGTATTTAACATGTTGTCTGAGAAAACCTTACACAACTCACTGTTCACTGCCTGATCTTACAGTATTTTTTCATTTGAGACTTTTAGAGGTAATAAATACTTTACAAATCAGGAGAATGCTTCATCAAAGGACCAGCTGTAGTTATAAAATGTTGTGTTTGCGTCTAAATGCTTGAGAATTTGAAAATGAAAAGTGACTACCTTATTTATTTATTTTTTCGTTTTCAATTTGTTAATTAAGAATTTTGAATACTTTTTAAGGGTCTTATTTTATGAAAATTTAATTGATGAACTTTTAATACTTTGTAAGACAATGTGAACACCCTTCAGTCTATTGTAATAGAGTCTAGTTGTTGCCTAGTTCTAGATTAAGTCCTAGTGTCCAAGTAAGAAATTAATTACCGTCATGTCATTATTAAACTAACTTTCAGAATTTTTATCATTACAAACAACAACACACTCTGTGAACTGTGCACCATTTTTTGTTCTCAAGAGAAGCCAAAAACAGAGCCAAGGTATCAAGTACAATAAGTGTTTGAGTGGATTTACCTTCCTCATCCAGGGCCAGCACAGTGGCTCCTCTGCTCAGCAGTGCCTGAACTACAGTGGACAGACCGTTTCGGGCGGCGAGATGGAGAGGCCTGAGGGAGAGAGGGACGAGTGACGACGACTGAAACAATGACAATAGGCTGCGTTCACTTTCTAGAATGTGTTGTCATAAAAACAGATGGTGGGTAAGAGCCAAATCACACTACATTGTACTTTAACATGAACTATCTACAGTAAAATGTAATGTCACAAATTCTCAATGTCTTTCTATCCATGAACCTTTTGAATTAGGAGAACAAAAACTGCATTTAAACAATTTAAGTTTACTTAAGTTATTTAAGTTTATCATCATCCTGTTTATTGTTGTGGTGTCAAGTGAACACAACCTAGTATATGTAGTTATAGCGTGATTAACTCACATTTGCAGAGCACTATTGGTGGCATTTATTAGAGTGGGATTGTGGATCTCCCCCAGAATCACCAAGGCACACATCTCATGAGCCTGAGAAGAAACAAAACAAGTGAGTTCTCAAAGCGTTTCACATTTTACACAGTACAACAGGACAGACTGTGTTCAGTGCTTTTACCTTGCTGCAGGCCAAGTGCAGGGCAGTGTTCTTATTCTCATCCAGCAAAGTCAGATCAGCCTTGGCCCGATGAAGGAGGATGGCTGCAACAACACAACATATACAACTAAGGATGGGCGATAAAGCAATAAGAGGTTTTCTAATGTCTGTGTGCACATGAGAAAAAATGGTAATAAACAATTAAGATAAAATATAGTTGAATAATTACATAATAACATCGCAGAATACAGAAAAAGCAAATTTGTGATCTTGTGAGACTGACTAAGGATTTTACATTGAAAATATCAGCTAAATCACATAATATAGGGATAAGCCGATTTTTTAACCGTTACTGATAAACAGTGAACACAGAACTTCTGTATTTCTATAGTTCTTGCACTTCTCAAACCTGACTCTCTCACACTCACCCACGGAGCCGCTGTGGCCTCGGTCTGCAGCGACCATCAGAGCAGAGCGTCCGCTTTCGTCCACCGCGTTCACCTCGGCTCCGTGACGAAGCATCAGCTGAAGCCCAGCCACGTCCTCAGAAAACGCAGCAGCGTGCAGGGGGATCCTACAGGGAGAAGTACAAGGCTTAGAATCACAAACTGCGATTGTAAAGAAATGTAGTTTACACTGGACATTATTGCAACATTAGTTGTTTACACAGGATGGCTCCAGTTTTGATACATTTCCAGATTTTTTAATGCTGTGTAATTGTAAAATTAAATTGTCAAACTGGCAAACTTATGTTTTTGTTTTGTTTTTTCTGAATGCTTTACACTGTTAATAGCACTTTCCACTTACCTTCCTTTGGCATCTCGGGTGTTTATCATTTGGACTCCAGCAGACTCCAGCAGCCTCTCTGCAGCACCGCTGTGGCCGTTAATGCTACACAAAAACACATCATCAGCACTTCAGGCCTACGGGTCTGGCTTTAGAATTAAATAAGAACTTAATTAAATGTAACTTTAATAAAGTGGATGACCATGCTGCTCTATTTGATAATTTACTGTATATAGTAAGCGTCACAGTCTTTAAGTGTGAATACTCACAGAGCACAGTGCAGGGGGGTGAAAGGGTTTCCCTCGTCAAGGTTAAATGTTTTGTATTCAAGTAAAACCTCCAAACAGTCTTCATGCCCTGCAACAACACAAAGCAAGATTATTAAAATCACTTTTTCAGCTGTTTTTTTTTTTCAATAATAACAAAACACATTTTCTCTCCTGCATGTTTTCACATCTACACAAAGCAGTCATATTCAGTTTCAGAGAAGTAAAAACAACCAACAGACTGTTAATGTCAACAATAACAGATTGGCAAAATTTTCAGGCCTTTTCAAGCACTTTTTTTACCAAAACTTAAAGTGAATTAGACAGATTAGACTGCATTGTTGAGAAAAAAACATAGCGGATGTGTCTATATTCACGATTTTATTAAACTTTTTTTTCGTCTTGATCCAATCTGCAAGTATGAGCCAAAATCCATTAAAATGACACAAACATTGTGATTTGAAAAATGATTATGCCTTGCAATACTTTGATTTTGTTAAATAATTTCTTAAACTCCCAGAAAACTGTGTAAAGAGTCTTTGAATATTGATGCTTTTTGATGAAACATGCGGAGAATTCTGATTTAGAACTCAAAATAATTTACAACTTTTATTTGTCAATTTCTTTTTAGAAATTGCAACTTAACTGCAGTAAAACTATGATAAACTGTTGCTTCACACCAAACTAAGTCAAAACTAGAAAAATGTGTTAATCTGTCATATGGGCTTCTTTAAGTCCTTTCATAATCTTGTGAACATTGTAGAAATAAAATATTTCAAGCACCTGCACAACCTGTCTTATTATCATCATCTGTATTTCCAACTTAGACTAAAGGATTCTTACCTTTGTACGCAGCCCAGTGTAACGGCGTGTATTGTTTGTTGTCCAGCAGTTTGTCGTGTTGGTCTGTGGCGATGGCGGCCTGTGTCAGCGCGGCGAGGATGTCCGTGTGACCTCGGGACGCGGCGTAGTGCAGAGGAGTCTTACCCTGGGAGTCCCGGCTCAGTGCAGATGCTTTGTGGTCCAGGAGAGCTGCTACACAGTCAGTGTGACCAAACACAGCCTGGGCACCAAACAGAGAAGACCGTGTCAGTTTTAAGAGAAGAACGTAAAGCATGTGAGAAAAGGTCGGTCTATTTACATGGACAGAAGAAAGCAGATAACTAGATCTTGTCTAGAGTTTCACTAGTTTTCCCTTGATTCTGAATTCTAAACAAGTTGGCGAATAATGAAAAGAATTTAGCCAACTGATTACCGAAACTATTGTCACATGTTCTGCTAATTAACTGATTAAAACTGGGGCGTGACCAAAGCTCTCAAACTAAAAAAGTTTAGTCAACCAACATTTGGTCAACATTTGCATTTGGGTTATCTGAAAATTATGGCAGCAAATTATTGGATTAATCTGGCTTTTTAAATATAAACGCACTATTTCATATTACTTTTCTGTAAAGGGGGTTAATTGGTCGGCGTCACTTTCCGCACTACTGAGCATGTCGCCTGCAGAAAGATAAACTAGTTGGCCGCGCAAACCACTTTGATCAAAACAACAAAAAATAACGAGAAGCTAGCTGGGACAGTTTTTTTCGTCTTTTTTCTCTCATCTGAATGTAACGTGTATGAGCCATAAAGACAAATTTCACTCACACAGCTAACTTTATATGCTTTTCAATGTCGCATTAGTAGCTATGACCACCCATTGTTGCAAACTATCTTTGAAGAAACAACACTTTGGTTTGCTAGGAAGATTTCTAGCGATCCAAACCTCCAGAATGTTAAATACAAAACTAATCGTTACAGGTTCTCTTTTGTCCCTTTGGCGGTCGCCCCTTTGAATAAGACCCAGTGATTGCAATGCTTTGTCATGTATCTATTACATAGATGTTCTATGTCTTTTAAGTGGGAGAGATTTTTATTGATGCACAACTTTGGTGTCAATGAAATTAATTTTTGGTCTGTGCATGAACAATCATTTTAATGCAGCACCACAAATGAACTGTTGTTATTTATTTAATACTTATTGTTGCTCAAACTGGTTTTGTAAAGTTGGTCAGACGTTGCATCTGTATATGTAGCATATATTTTTGGTGATTGAATATGTTGCTTGTATAGACTGTGTGTAATTTTAAAGTGATGCAGTAGTTGGCACTGTAGCCTAAGACAAATTTCCTTTTGGAGACAATAAAGTTTACCTTATCTTACCTTAAATCCATATAAACTAAATAAAATAATGAGTCAAATAATAAAAATTTGTTCAACTAAGACTCTATTGACAGATCATTTGACTAAATGACTAAAGACCACAGATTTATTTTTATCAGATGAAACAGAAATAAGATAAAAAAAAAAACAGCCACTATTAGGGACACTGCAGTAGTTCATATATTTGAAGGACAAAGTCTGGATCTCAGATAATTGCACTCACTCCTCTGTGTAAAGCTGTGCTGCCCTTCTTGTCCTTAGCTTCAGGCGAGGAACCTTTCTCCAGCAAAAGGTGAACGCAGTCGATGTGACCTCCCAAGACAGCGAGCATCAGAGGAGTTCTGTCACGACACAGAAACGTACACAAGTTTACTATCAACTTTTTAAATTTTGAGCAGTTTTACAAATGTTGTACGAATTATAGGATAAAGCTTACTGGCCAAATTTGTCAGCAACATTAGTGAGATCTCCCTCCTCTCCGTAATCGATCATCATGCGAAGACAGTCCACATGACCATTAGCAGCTAGTGAGACAGAAAATGAGCTCATTAAATTCCAATGAAGCAATATCTTTTACAGCAATACAATATTTTTTTTGAAAGGCAACCACAATGAACCACAACCAACAGTAAATACCTGCAACATGAATGGGAGTCCACATGAGGTGGTTGTCGTTGAGCAGACACGAGGCGCCCTGAGCCAGCAGCACTTCCACACAGCGACTGAAGCCTTTCTGTGCAGCCAAATACAGCACAGAGCGGCCCGCGGCGTCCTGCATGTCCACGTACGCAGCCGTCTCCGTCAGGACCCTCAGAGCCTGCCAGTGACCCCCATCCGCCTGCACAAGCACAAGAGCCGGTCACAACTCGAGGATGGTGCAGTACATACAAAGACTAGACAGAATTTTCACTTGATAAGCCATGAGAGTTTGAAGTAATTAACTTTAATCAATTCAATAAAGATAAGTTTTTTGATTTACTCTTACATTAGTCTTATAGAGAATAGCTGTACATTATCGATAGAGACTTTATCGATAGAGGGCGCTCTGATGAGTTGGTCTACAGTCCCACTGCTGTTGTTAGTTAAAGGTGGGTTAGCTGATTTTTACACTGCAAACACGATTTAGGTTTTATATCTGACAATTTCCTCTCCTAGATCTGTTGACACATGGTTAATATCAACATGTATGCATTACTGGTTGCAATTAAGGCTTGAAAAACACTTCTTACAAACACCAAAGTGAAACTGGACCAGACCCTCTAAGCTCAGCCAATCAGAGCGAAGCATTCAGCTCCTGAGTTGATTTAAAATTCTTTTTTTTTCAACTCAGACGGTACACAAAGGTCTGATTTTTTTCAGTGTGCTGCAATTGCTATATAAAAGAAAAGAAAAACTAAATTATAACTAAAAAGTTAGTCACTCTAACTTTAAAGGCTGAAAATGACATAATCTTTTTTTAATTCATATTGTAATTAGGGCTGGGCGATATGGCAAAAAATGTATATCCCGATTTTATCACGATTCTTGTAGATCATTTATTTTCCTTTAGTCTTTGAGGTAAACACATTTTACTATCAACAGCTAAATCCAGCTGTCAAAAGCTGACCAGTGTTGCCAGGTTTTTAGAGAGAAACAAGCAAACTCATCCCTTCAATAAAAAGTTAATATCATGTGTTTTTCTTACGTTAACGACTTTAAGACATGAAAAAATTCTAAAAATTCATGTTCCAGTCATATAAATTGATATATTTTAACAAATCAAACCTGAAAAATTGCTAAGCTTAATTCCTTTTATGACTTAAAAGCGCAGTCCAGAAGAGACTTTGAAAAAAAAAAGCCCAAAGTCACTGTAAAGACTTGGATTTGGCCACTCTAAGACTAAGAGGATGGAAAAAAATAATCCATATTTGAACAGACAGATGCATCAAATAGAGAAAAAAGAAATCACGATGTGACGATTTCATCAAAAAAGCAGATTGTCACGGAGATGAGGTCACGATTCGATTTTTATCACGATACTACCCAGCCCTAATTGTAATACTAAAAACAAATTTTTCATCAACAACACTAAAATGAAGTTGGTTTCACAAAAAGAAATTTCTGATAAAAATAAGGATTTTCAAATGCCTATGAAACAGGAACAAAGCAACAATTCTTTTTTCAAATTAAAGTAGAGCTTTGTAGATCAACATATCGTCATTCCAGTTTTGTGAAAATGGCGTAAAATGTGTAAATAGCCCTGTCAGGTTGAGGAGTGCAAAAAGAAAACAGGGATGGGCAAGGAAAGAGTTAAAAGGAATGGAACTATGTGTAGAAATTTTTTACTAAAAAATGTCAGTTCAAAGTTATGAAACACTTTTATGATCATTTCAAAGATACAACACATAAACGGAGGAAAAATCAAACAAAGACACATGTCAAACTTACCGCCAGATGGAGAGGACTGACTGGAATACTGCTTTCTATGTCTCCTAGTGCATTGAAGGACATCTCCAGGAGCTTAAACAAGACAAAGTACAATATCAGGCTTTAAAACTAATTGTAAACTATTGATTAAATGTATAAATAAAGTAATTTGTAGTAGTAACGTAAAACAACTACAGGAGAAAACACACAGATTAACACATTTGGAGGCTTTTGGTTCTGCATATGTTTTTCCCCCATTTAATTTTCACGTTCTATTTTTGATCTGGCATTTTGTGTATTTGAGCATCTCTTCTCCAAACATTAAACCAGTTGAATTAGCTGTGCCGTCTGTAACCGTAGCGATGAAAACGTTCGAGAAACCCACCAGCTCTAGGTTTTGTTTGTTTCCGTGGTAGGCTGCGTAGTGAACCGCGCTGTAACCCTTCGCATTGACCATTGAAGGGTCGGCACCGTTGTCCAGAAGATGCTCCAAGCAGCTGACAAGAGAAAGAAAAATACATTTAGCGTGTATCATGACAACCACATTAACGTTTTTTTAATGCAGATAAACTCACAAGTACGACTCCTTTGCTTCATCTTCATTATTTTGATGATTTCCAGAAAACTGACGATCGACTCTGAAAAATACAAATGAACGTGAATATTTTTGGCCTCTTAAGTTAAGAATTCCGTCTCCGTGACATGTGGTACCTGCTGAAGGCTTGTGAGGCCGCAGAGTAGTGCAGGGGGGTGCAGCCGGTTTGGTCCGCCTCATTGACCTCAGCGCCAGTGCTCACCAGGGCCACAGTGCACTGGTACCTCCCATTAGCAGCTGCATAGTGCAACGGTGTCCTGCACAGAAGAAAATACAAGAGAAACTTCACTCACGTGTACTCGAACTAATGCATAAACTGTTTTATAATGGTGGAAAATGACCAACCTTCCCATTAAGTCCCTCTTATTCAAGTCAGTCCCACTGCTTAAGAGCAAGTTCAGACATTCAACGTTTCTGTGTGAGACGAATGACAGAAAGACATTAGATACTTAAGATCAGAAAGATCAGAAACTGCATTCAAAGAAGAAAGAAATGTGTCCTTGTTCATGACACATAAGTCAGTTCATCAGAATGTTATAACGCTGAACAAAAATGTCTAAAACTGCATTTTAATGAGTGAGTAGCAACACCTGCACATTATCATTGCTGCTTCTTTAACTAATTAAATTTGGTACAAATATAATTTCTTTACTGCCAAAGATATTCTTTATCAACAACCTGACATCAACTTAGTATTGTTCAGTTTTAAATCACAACTGAAACCATGTTTTGAAAAGCTTACCATTATTTTTGTAGTTGATAAGTCAGAGATTATTTCTATGGTGAAGTTTTTAAATGTTTATAAAAGTGAAAATATAGTCACTTAAGGCTTGTAGTATTATATTTAAGCATAAAATAAATTCAAATTTCACTTTGTCCACATCTAGGTTAAAAAAAGTATTTTATATTGTACTATCTAATAAACAATGATCAAAATACCAGTACTACATTATAGTGAACTAGTCATGACTAGTCAGTTAACTGTCAAAACCCTAAGTGTTTCCGCTGTATTCATTTGTTTCCTTTAAAATTGAGCAGTCCTGCATGTGTGGAGTTTACACAGGTGTGTGTCAGTAAACCTCCGGCACACACATACGCACACACAGAACTTACGCAGCTGTAGTGAGACTATGACAAGACAGAGATGAGATGAACAGGATCTTAGCGCTCCTTATAAAAACTTTAGTCCGAAGTTTGCTTTGTCAAAACTAATGTCACTGTTGTTAGCGAGGGCAAGCTAAAACTGTGCTAGCTCTAACCCTTGTCGGTGTTATAGGGCCAGACCTATATTAGGCGCAATAATAATAATAATTTCACTTGGACATTTAGACAATTATTTAACATAGGGCAGGGCGATATGGCAAAAAATTAACATTGCGATTTTCTTGGAGTCAGATCACGAACACGTGTTAGGAATTTTGCCCTATCATGTGTTTATCTTTCTAAAACAGACTTCAAAAACCAAAGCTCAAAGTTGCTATAAAGACTTGAACTTGGCAACTTTGAGACTATCAGCCCGATCTTGCCCCTTTGTCTTAGCCGGTCTTAGCCTTGGTCTTAATTATTCCTCTGTTGGCCACTAGTGGCTCTCTCCAAGCTCTATACACTGTCAGTGTAGAAGGTGTGGCTCCAGCCAGATGTGAGGG
The DNA here is from genome assembly GCA_038363315.1 of Mugilogobius chulae. Taxonomy (NCBI): domain Eukaryota; kingdom Metazoa; phylum Chordata; class Actinopteri; order Gobiiformes; family Gobiidae; genus Mugilogobius; species Mugilogobius chulae. The sequence continues at coordinate 30,423,790 of CM076414.1, forward strand.
GGTGCAGTTTTTTTCATTGAACCTGACACATGCTCACGCCTGTGACAAGTGAGCAGCTGCTTTAGGATCACAGGCAAAAGAGAACTGTAGCAGCAGCTTCAGTTTGGAAAAAAACTGTAATAATAGAAATCTATTTGGTGAAAGTCTATGTACTTGACAGACTTTAACAACTTTGTCTAAAAATGTGTCTTTTCTTTTACATAAAGCTCGTTGACTTAATAATAAAGATAATCAGATGTGAGAGTGAACATGGATCAGTGTGAATGCTATGGAAAGGCCAAAGAGGCCATCATGTATTTTTTAAACCATTTTTATGTGTCAACACGTAAAAAAAATGTTGGCCTCATTTTTAGACAAAGTTGATCAAGTCTGTCAAGTAAATAGACTTTCACCAAATAGATTTCTATTATTGCAGTTTTTTTTTTTCAAACTGAAGCTGCTGCTACAGTTCTCTTTTGCCTGTGATCCTAAAGCAGCTGCTCACTTGTCACAGGCGTGAGCATGTGTCAGGTTCAATGGAAAAAACTGCACCCCCTCACATCTGGTTGGAGCTACACCTTCTATACTGACAGTGTATAGAGCTTGGAGAGAGCCACTAGTGGCCAACAGAGGAATAATTAAGACCAAGGCTAAGACCGGCTAAGACAAAGGGGCAAGATCGGGCTGTAAGAGTAGTAAGTTGGAAAAAATAGTCAATATTTGAACAGACCAATGCATCAAAATAGAGAAAAAGGAAATCACAATATGACAATTTCATCAAAAAAGCAGATTGTTACAGAGATGAACTCACGATTCCATTTATATCACAATATTGCCCAGCCCTAATTTAACAAAAGAAAATTATTTAAAAAATTAACTCGACTTGGGCCTTATTATAATACAAGAATAAACCCACACCCTGCTCAGACCAAGCCTTTGAGGCCAGGAGAAACACTGGTATCTGTAGGTTTTCACCACATTTATATCTAATAGTTTCAACAATATCAACCTATTTGGATCAAACATGTTATTTTAAACTTTGTGCTCACAGAATGACGTATTATTGAATTACTCTGTGTCTATCAGTAATCTGTGTAGAATGTTTTAATCGTACAAAAGGATAAATCCTCTTACCCTCCAGAGGCAGCAGCGTGTAGACAGGTCCTCCCAAAGTTGTCAGGGGTATTAATGTCGAACCCAGCTGATAGTACATGCTCTTTACTCATAGAGGAAACGATACTATACAGCTGACCTGCGGAGAGGGAAACAAACACAAATTAGACTGAATACTCATGCATAAATCATTAAACTGATTTTGCATGAATCACATTTTTGTATAAACATTAGGGATAGGACGAGATCTCGTGCCGCGTGATCTCGCGAGATCAAACTGTAACGATATTGTGCGCACAGGTACAGAACTATGACGCGAGATTTTCCTTATATAGGCTAGTGCTACTAAGAATGGTCATGTTTCGTATATTTGAGCAGCTGTAGTAAATATTCTCCTCCACACACAGACTTGTTGCTGGCTTATTCTGACAGAAAACTGTCTAAACTCTGTCTCACTTTTTATTTCGTAAAGATAGGACCAATATTGACAGAGATAATTAGTCCTAAACATTGTAAAAGAAAAATATATGATCGTCAAATATACGCGCGGACATCGCGGGAACAGCGCAGTGTTTTTCACACTTAAACATAGTTTAAAATAGATCCACAAAGAGATATTTAGGCCTATATAAGTAGGAAAGTCTCCTCATCTGTGTGTGTCTGGTGACTGGTCCCTTTAGCAGCGGCAGCGCTGTGAAGAAGGAAAGGGGAAGGGGGCGGAGTCTGAGCTACACACGGAGGAGTGGATCAATTTCAGTCAAAACTCATATCGTTCAAATAATAAAAATCCAAGGTGATACACATAATGAAAGGTAAAGCTAAACTAAAAGAATATAAACTAACAATAATAAATAATACAAATCAAATTTTGTACTTTGCCTGTTTAAATTCTAAATCGAAACAAATAATGCAAATTATTTAAAAATCTTGTCTCGTCTCGATCTCGTGGACCCAATCTCGTGGCTCGTCTCGTCTCGTGAAAAATCTGTCTCGTCCCATCCCTAATAAACATCATAAATTAAAAACAGTTACAAACCTGAGGAGAGTAACTTGCGACAACAGTCTGAAAACCCGTACAGCACAGCTAAGTGCAAAGGGAACATTCCATGGATCCCACGTCTAAAGAGAGAAAAACAAGAAGAGTTACTTCAAAATAGAAGTTTTTATGTTTGGCACACTAGATTTGGATAAAGTAACAGATAAAAAAATAAATTAAAAATATTTAACAACACAATTCTCTCTAGAGATGAGAGATACGGAAAAAATATATATTACTCAGAAATGTTTCATGTTTTTTCAGAGTATTGTAATAACTATTACCAGTAAGATATTTTTATACTAAACAATACACTCAATATTATATTTAGACATATCTTCTACACAACATTCACACCATTAAGGCTAATTCAATGAATGGCCCATCACAAGCTGACATAATGGACTGTTAGAATGCATTTCCCTGAAGAATGTTCGATACCTGGCCGTGTCTGCTCCATTGGTCATCAGAGTGCTGATCAGCAATTCATGGCCATACTTAGCAGCAACATGGAGAGGAGTATTGCCATACTTATCCACACTGTCAATTTCCCCACCTGAAGAACAAAGCAGGACAATTAACCACCTAAACTGACTACAACTATAACTACAGCTATAACTCTATTACAACAACTGTGTTACCATTTTGAATGAGGATCTGAGAGCGTGTGAAGCGCCCATGAATGGCTGCCATGTGCAGGGGGCTCTTCCCTTCTTTGCTCTGGAAAAACAAAATGATTCAGTGTCAGTGAATGCACCACAGTGCCTCCCTCACTAAAACCAATTTCCTTTACAAACACGTTGAGCTACTTTCCTTTGACCAAAGACAAACTGGCAGAAATGTGTCAGCTATTTTGAGTAAACAACACAAACATTTAGAAGGAAATGTGGAGAATGCGTCGTGCTCAAAGGTACAAGGACAACACGAAAACCAGCAAGTGGGATTTATATTAGTTTTTCAGTAAATCTAACAATCTCACAATGCATTAGGGCTAAAACTATTAATTACATGAGATATTTAAAACCTGTTATCAATCAAGCGGAACATGGAGATTGTACATGGATGTAGAGTTTTACAGACCAAATTCTGCAATTGTCCATGCTATCCGCCTCAATCTGCCCTACCCACTTACTGTTTAGCTCTATTAAGGTAGCTAACAAGTTAGCTTGTCTGCCTTATTGTGCAATCTCAAACAAATATAAAAACAGTTAAAACAAACCTAGGTTAGTGCAATTTAAATAGCTAGCTAAACTGAAGTGCAATGTCAAGAAAAGAGGGCAAGGCGGAATAAGGTGAATAACAAAAGTCTATTTTCAGGCATTTTAGTGTCTGTATAACCCAAATAACAAATATGAATATTATAATTATATTGTCCTTCTTATAGTCAACAGGTATGTTCCTGAGGAGAGTTCACTAGTTTATTTCTGCCTCTGATTTCACGTTTAACTATACCTGCTGGTTGACATCTGCCCCATTGTTGACCAGCAACTCCAGACAGAGGGCACCGTTGGTGGAGACAGCAGCCAGGTGCAGAGGGGTGTAGCCACACTTATTGGGCTGGTTTACATTTGCCCCATGATTGACAAGTTCAGTCGCCACAGCCTCTTGTCCCATGTAGCAGGCCACATGAAGTGCGGTGTTTCCAAAGCCATTTGGTTCATCAATCTGAAAAACAGAAACAGTGTGTGTAGAGTTCATACTAAACAAACTTAAAACATTCTTACAATGATATGCATGTCATTATTGAAGAATTACTAAATCTTACCTCAGTGCCCATCCTCAGAAGGTATTTAACTATGTCAATATGACCACCTGCTGCGGCAGCATGAAGAGGCGTGTAACCCTGCTTATCTTTGCAGTTTTTGTCTGCGCTTCGAGACACCAGTAGTTTTACAATCTCCAGATGTCCTGCAAACACACAAACAGACAAGGGTCACTCAAAATGGGGAAAATGTTAGGTGAAGCTTCAAGGTTTCCAACCAGTTAGTACATAAACAACTATTCTTCTGCACATTAGAAGATTTAAGGCCTGATTTTTACTTCGATTTGCTTCTCTCTTCTTCCAATCACAACGGCTTTTAAATGTACAAAATAGTAGTTTATGCGTAGTTAAAAATCTAAGGTCCTTCTGCAACTGTGAGGCAAATTATATGGAGAGTAGTTTTGGCACGTTTAAAAATGTTGATTGGGCTTTAGTCTGGTGTAATAGTTTCCATATAGTTCTTCAACCATGGCAGTCTTTATCTTTTTCTTTCTCATTAATGCCCCGTGACCAAGAATCAAGATAGTGTCAGGTTTTCATAATAATTAGTAAACAATGGACACTGGACACAAAGAGGAGTCCTAGTCACTAGCTTCATTATTAGCAATTAGCATCATTACCAACAAAAAGAATAAATTGAAGTCTAATTATGCTTGTTTGCTGTATCTATCACTCAATGCATGAGGTAAACAGCATTTAGTTCGATGATGAAAAAGAAAACAGGCCTTTTAATTGTGTATAACAAGAAAACAAAACATTGAGAGAAAGAAAATGAACACTAAATTGCACTTTGATTACCTAAGTATGCAGCACAATGAATAGGCTGTCTTTCTTTCTTGTCGATGGCACTGATGTTGGCCCCTTTGTTCAGAAGGAGCTTCATCATCTAAAATGCAAAAACATAAAGTATTTAGACTATTTGAACATATTGTCATTTCTTGTTTGGTTTTCTGCTCCTTTTGACCTCACCTCTTGAAACCCGCTCTGAGCAGCGTGGTGCAGGGCAGTTCTTCCACTTCGATCGGCCATGTTCAGGTTGCTCTGGGTCAGCAGGGCCTCTGCGCAGCGAGTGCCGCGGTTGGCAGCTGCCACATGCAAAGGAGTCTGCCAGGACTTGTCTCGTGCATTTGCCTCAGCTCCTCGTCTCAGCAGCACACCTACCGCTCTCTGGAAGAAGAAAAAAAAGCAAAATGTGTTAACAAGGGACAGAACAGCATGTTTTTAGATAAATATAAATGGAAGAAAACATACTTCATTTCTGGAAGCGGCTGCTCTGTGCAATGGGGTTAACCAAATATGGTCTTTAGCATTCACACTGGCCCCTGGAGGAATAGAGGTCATAATAACGGTGATATAAACAATACTGAGGCCCGTCTGTCAATAACACAAACACAATTTTATTCTGACACTCACCTGCCTCTATGAGGAGGTCTATTATGTGGACATCACCCACACAGGCAGCAGCATGAAGTGGTGTGCGCCGCTCTTGATCCTGTTTGGTTTTACACAAGAACACTTTCAGTTATTTGTGTTAGACAGTTCTTGGGCATAATATATTTGCCATTAGATGTGTTTATTTTTCTAGAAACACTGTTGTTAAAAAGTAACAAAGGTTTTATACAATGGGCTTGTTCTAAGTTACAAGGGGCATGGCCTTGACACAGAACATGCAGTTTATGATCACTTTGCAGCTACATAGGACACAAACTATGTTCAACTCCCGACATTTCTTAAACATTTATATAGAACATTGCTTTGCTAAAATGCTAATGATGCATTTAAGGCTATTATGTATTTAAAATGTTAGATTATGGTTGTTTTTTAGCTGTATGCAACGTACAGTATAATCACGGTGATCCAAAAACACGCAAAGACATGGTTAAACCCACCAGTGCATTGACGTCCTCATTTTTGTGCAATAATAATTGAACTTCATCAGCATTGCGATTGAAGATGGCCTGGACCAGAGGAGGCTGCAATGCAAACAAAATATGGTTATTACACTGCCTTGCTCCACACTGTGTTTGGTTTAAGACTATTATTAAAGCTATTAACTGTTTTAGTGCATGCTTCTATTGTGGTATTGTTCTTGTGCGTTGCAACACTGGAATTTCCCCTGCTGTGGACAAATAAAGGCTAATCTTATCTTATCTTAACAGCCATCGGCTCCAGAAAGGCTGAGAACAGGACCACAGCAAAGCACAAGGAACAGAATGCATCGCAATATTCTTTTTTTCAATACATATTTCACTCTAATGATGACACTGACTTTTTCCAAGGTTTTCAACTTGCTAAATATTATCTAAAAGTGTGGGTAAATCTCAAAATTCATAAGAAAAAGAAAAAAAAAAAAAAAGCAGAAGAAAAGGGCTTGATGCTTACAAAACGAATATCAACACCACAATAACACGTACTTAACACTCAAAATATGTGATTACTGATATATAAATGTGAGAATGCGTGGATATTTAGTCATTTGGTTAATTTTATCTAATGACACAAGTAGGTTACGTGACGTGATACGAAAAAAAAAAATCCCTTGCTAATTTCTTTGGGTGTGAGCAATCAGACCAAGCAGTTTTGTGTTCTAAAAATACACCTATTTACTGATAACTACACCCAGCCTGGTTGGTGTAGAAGGGTCTGGTTTATCCAGTGTAAACCAGTATCACCGAGGCTAGCGCATTAGCCGCATTAGCATACAGTGGTACATAGAAGAATGCTAGAAAACAACGCCACGGTTACCAATTATAATAACCAACATCCAGTTACATCAGCCATGTTCTTTCTGAAATGAGCAGTCTTCAAACTCATGGACCAATTAACTAAAAAAAAAGATAACAAGGTTAAAAAGTAAAATATTTTAACTGTGTAACTTTTTAATCTAATGTGAATTTATTAATGGCAAGTTTTTGTTTCGTTTTTGTAATGATTGCCAGGTTTCAGCTTCTTGTAAAAAGCGATATTTTAAAGATTTTTCCTCGTGAAAAGTATACATCTTCTTTTAATTAGTTACTTATTAATGCAAGGTATGGTGCAAGATTATTTTAATTCTCACATTTATATTTATATTTTTATAAGTTTTGCTTGTGTTTGCTTTTATTGTTGAGTGTTACTATTTTGTATCTACGACTACTTAGTTAATTGAAACTATGGAAAATTACTAACTTTACTTTTAAATAATGCCACAATTTGCATGTATGTAAAAGGGTTAGGAGAAAAATAAGTATAAATACTTCTACTCCATCCTTTTCAAATACGAATAAAAAGTCTATGCATTTCTGTTAAAGTTTAATACAGAAATAAATCAATCTATGTTGTCTTACTATAAAGGTCAGCATTAGAGTGAAAACCATATTAACCAATTCTTGATTGGAATATTGTGTAATAAAGGTAAATTTTTTTATTGACTAATTTTGTCTGGTTATTTTCCTTTTGCATGCCCTTATACTTTGAATTATATAATTTTAAAGTATTTCTAACATAGCAATTTTAATAAATATATATTATTAGTATCATCGGTGTTATATGTTGCACATTAACAACGAAGCAAGTTCCTAGTTTGTGGCAATAAAATCTATTCTGATCTTGAAAACTTTTATGTATTTCAAACCACAATTACTTAATATTTTCTGAGGTAAAATTAGCGACTTTACTGCTTTTGTTTACCTTAGAAATATAACTGAATGTCTAAGATGTCGCTCACAATCTATTTAGTAAAATCTTGCAGCGCTTACAGTCACAAGATGGCCGCCGCTATTGCCAAGGCAACAGAACGCGGGCGCTCTCTAGCCTTTATAAACCCCACTGCATTAGCTGCTAGCTGTTAGCCTCTGAGCTAACTCTGTCACAGTACTGGCCGCGACCCAGACCGAGGCCTAAACGGCGTCTGCACACAGCATTTACAGCAAAAACGATGCAAAAATACCGATCCGAGACAAAAGATAAACGTGCAAGCTAACGATTGAACACGTTACGCATTTAGCAGCAACTTGCACTTTCACGATTTCGATTTAATCCCTGCAAGACTGCGAACGAGACCTGATCATCCCCAGCAAATAGACTGCGCCACAGCACAATTTCTCGGAGGAGCGTTTTTCTTTGCCACAAACCTGGTCTGCAATGTTGAGTACTCCCATCTCCCGAACTCAGCCAGGACGGAGCTCCCTCATGAGGCTTCGACTTCGAGGTATATCGCGGTTCGCCACTGAATGCACTTGTTTTCAGACTACACCCATCGCAGGCAGCAGAAATACCGCGGTGGTTCTTTTTGTGGATCTGTCTGTCAGTGGTGTTGTTGTGTGTATCCTGTGTGTGTCGGTCTGACGGGGATCGCGGGGAAGGGTCTGGGCCGGAGCTGGTCCTCCTACAGGCGTGGCGGGCTGCGACTCCGTCTGTGCGCCGGGGAAAAGGCGGCATCGCGCGGGCGAAGAGAGGCACAGCAACAGCAGGGTGCGTCTCGGATGTGAAATTGGACCTGAAAAAAGCATGGGTCTATTAAAGTTGGAGTTGCTAACTTTTTTAGTTATAAACATGTAAAGTTTGTGTTTCCCACCAAAAAGTAGATGATAAAATAGAGTACTTTGTGAAAAAATTAGCCCGAGTACTCTCTGAATCGAATAATAAAGAGTTTTTGTTTTAAAAAAGAGGGTTTAGGACAAAATTGCAACCAAAACGTAATACATATTGATATTATATTGAATGATTTATGAGAGAAAGTTGTTTAAAACCTAAATTGTGTTGGCAGTGTGAAAATCAACTACCCCACCTTTTAAGAAAGCTGTTATTTTAGTACAATGACTCAAAGTAACTAGGCTACCTTTAATCATGTAATTAGAGGGATGTGGGCGGAGACTAGGGGTAGGTGAAAAGAGAACTTTTAGGAAAATTCAAGTTATCAATTTTGTGGGAAATTTACTTGTTTTTACTGTGTTCAAACAATGCTTTCTCATACAGTTAGGCAATCTGAAAAAGGTTACAATCACAGTTTTATCTCTCATACACTTTTGATTGAGCTTGATGCAGTTTTGTTGAGCAGTTTCAAAAACAAAATAAAAATGTATAATTTTTAGGGATGGGACGAGATCTCGTGCCGCGAGATCTCGCGAGATCAAACTGTCACGATATTGTGCGCACACGTATCTCACTGTCTCGTGAGATTTTTCCATGGTCATGAAATTAGGTTTTGTATCTTTGAGCAGCTGTAGTAAATATTCTCCTCCACACACAGACTTGTAGCGGACTTATTCTGACAGAAAACAGTCTAAACTCTGTCTCAGTTTTTATTTCGTAAAGATAGGACCAATATTGACAGAGATAATTAGTCCTAAACATTGTAAAATTTAGCGCGAAAAATATATAATCGTCAAATATACGCGCGGACATGGCGGGAACAGCGCGGTGTTTTTCACACTTAAACATGGTTTAAAATAGACCCACAACGAGATATTTTGGCCTAGATCATCAATAACGGTAAAAAAGTACGAAAGTCTCATCTGTGTGTGTCTGGGCTGTCAGCAGCAGCAGCGGCAGCGCTGTGAAGAGGGGAAGGGGGCGGAGTCTGAGCTACACACGGGGAAGCAGATCTATTTCAGTCAAAACTCATTTCGTTCAAATAATAAAAATCCAAGGTAATACACTTAATGAAAGGTAAAGCTAAACTTAAAGAATATAAACTAACAATAATAAATAATACAATTTTTTTTTTTTAAATTTGCCTTGTTTAAATTCTAAATTGAAACAATTAATGCAAATTATTTAAAAATCTTGTCTCGTCTCGATCTCGTGGACCCAATCTCGTGGCTCGTCTCGTCTCGTGAAAATTCTGTCTCGTCCCATCCCTAATAATTTTATAAACACAAAACATTCAAAGGCATTCAATATGTTAAATTTCACAGAAAACATACAGGCTAAATATCGTCACCCTATTAAACTAATGGCCTAAGTCATTTTTTGGCAAAAATGAGTTTTTGGCTTAAATCATCTCTTAATAATGCTGGCCATCTCTGGTAAAGTTTCTGAAATGTTAAGTTAGAAGGATCATGCTTTTTATACCCAAAAGGACAATGGCCTATGTCAAGAGGGAGACTTAGGCCATTTTATATGTGGCCTAAGTCAACGTATTGGAATAATTAGGATAAAAAGTGTGACTTAGGCAATTTGACAAGCATTCATTATGGCAACTGCTTCAAGAAGAAACAGAATCTATAGCACAAAAGAAGATGCAAAAATGTTTTGTTTTTTTTAGTTTCTACTAGTGAATGATTAGGTTTACAATTATAAAGGCTAGTGTGGTAATATAGTTCAAATTTCACAAGGTATAGTTTAACTACAAATTTGCTACAATGCATGGGGATCTGGGACAATACAGTATCTCTGGACTGTCAGACCAGGGGGGTGGTCTGTCTATTTAAGAAATGGGACTGGCAGACCGGTGTGGTGGTCTCTCTGTGTAAGAAGGGGGACTGGCAGACCGGGGTGGTGCATGGTCTCTCTGTGTAAGAAGGGGGACTGGCAGACCGGGGTGGTGCATGGTCTCTCTGTGTAAGAAGGGGGACTAGCTGTCCGGGGTGGTGGTCTCTTTGTTTAAGAAGGGGACTGGCAGACCGGGGTGGTGGTCCCTCTGTTTAAGAAGGGGGACTGGCAGACCGGGGTGGTGGTCCCTCTGTTTAAGATGGAGGATTAGAGGATGTGTCAGTCTCTCCCCGGTAAGGTCTACTCCAGGGTACTTGAGAAGAGAATCCGACAGATAGTTGAATCTTGAATTCAGGAGGAGCAGTGTGGTTTTCATTCCGGTCGTGGAACACCAGCTCTATGCTCTTCATTGGGAGTTCAAGGGTTCATGGGAGTTTGCCTCAGTACAGTGCGGCTCCACAAAAGTGATCCGAGAGTATGGCCCCTGTGCATATGACTGAAATGCTTTGTCTGCACTTTTAAAGTAAATTTTATGCAGATTATTTATAATTTTAATAATGTTGTTATGTTGTAAATTTTTACAAATCTTTTCCTGCCTTGTAAAGCACTTAGAATTGCTTTGTGTATAAATTATGCTACACAAATCAATTTGTCTTGCCTTGCCTGTGCTCAGGGCTGTCCAGTCCCTGTACGAACGGAGCAGGAGCTATGTTCACATTGCTGCAGTAAGTCAGACCTGTTCCCAGTGCATTTTGGACTCCCCCAGGGCTGCACGTTGTCACTGGTTCTATTCATTGTTTTTATGGACAGAATTTCTATCTGCAGTGAAGGAGCAGAGCCCGTCCGGTTTAGGGACCACAAGATCTCATCTCTGCTGTTTGCAGATGATGTTGTTCTGATGCTCCTTCAAACCAGGACCTGCCTCATGCACTGGGTTTGAGACGAGTGTGAAGTGGCTGGGGATAAAAGCAGCTCCTCAAAATTTAAGCCCAGGATTCTCGACTGGTTAAAGGTGCCTTGGCCTGTCCAGGTGGTGAAGGGTCCTGCCCCAAGTAGAGGAGTTCAAATATATCATGGTCTTGTTCACAGTGAGGAAAGGATGGAGCGTGAGATGGACAGGTGGATTGGTGCAGTGTCAGCAGTGATACAATGGGTGTCCTTCACAGGGTTGCTGAGTGCAAGGAGGAACTCAAGAGTAGAGCCACTGCTCCTTCACATTGTGAGAAGACAGCTGAGGTGGCTTTAGCATCTGTTTCAGATGTCCCAGCCTATTTCTGGCAAGCCTAATTACTTCTTTAACCAAATATAAAAAAGCACAAGGCAATAATACCCAAGTTTGACAACTCAAGATAACAAAGAATGATGTTTTCGACGAAACACTGAATAGAACTGTGATAGGTACAAAAACTCAAGAAAGAAGGGCTGGGCAAGTGAGGAGAGAGTCATGCCTACTCAGGGTCTGATTTAATTGACAACTGGTCAATTTAGGTTGGAGTTAAGTATGTTTTGAGTTTGCTTTATAAAAGACGGTTAATGGTCAAGTTTTTAGCTGCAAAACTAGTCGCTGGAATGGGTTAGGTTCAAAAACCCAGCAAAGAAGACCTAGAGAAGTGAAGAAAGGGGCTGACTCCTGACCAGTTTGCTTTATCTGTCATTTGTTTGATTTAACTGAGGATAATTTCACTTTTGAGTTTGGATTATGGACTGAAAGGGCTGTTTAGGTCAGATGTAAAGTTGCCTAAGTCAGACAAAATTTTTAGAGAAAATGGCCTAAGTCACTTTATTCTTAAATTTTAAATAATTGACACACAATGTTTTATGCATGTCAACAGCCATCCATTGTGAAGGCCTTTTTGGTTGAAATATTTTACAAATATCATATAGTCTGGATTTGGCGAAGTTTTTTGTGATTTCCCAAAAACTTGAAAAAATGACTTAGGCCATTAGTTTAATAGGGTGACGATATTCTGCCTCAAAGTTGGTTATTTTGCTCATAACCGCATGCTTATCAATTTTTAAGTTCAAAACCCCCAACAAAATGAATGATTCAGAAAGACAGAGGTGAATAGTGCAGATTGACAGTCTTGCTTCTGCCAGTCTGCCCCAGGGCAGCTGTGAAACAATAGTAGTTTATTATGAGAGTGTGAAGTGATTAAATAATGGACTGCAAATGGCTTTCAGTGCTTGAAAGACTCCCATATAAATGTAATGCTGTTTATGTTGGGCTATTTGAAAGTCACTTGTTTCAGCTAGTTCAAACCACACTAAAACAAAGTGGGTGCACTGTGTAACTTTTTGGCCAAAACCAGACTTGAATAAAAGCATGTTTTTGCCATTCAGATTTCTTTGTGGCACTATATAAGTATAAAAAATCTGTGTCTTTACATTGAGTGAGCTTGCATGACCACATATGGACCTTTATTTGGACTGGAGGAGTCCTGCTCAATGTTTGTTTCTAAAGAGCTACAGGTTGCTGTAACTGTATTTTCACTATAAGGCATGAAATGTATTTAGATGCATTCAGAATGTTTCAAAGTATGGTTTTAACTTTCTAGTTTTAGTGAATTTTGTACTTGTCTTTTCACCTCGACAAAGTTACACAGTGAGTGTATCTTTAAATTATGCTTTTTAGGCTTGACCTTTTTCAACTTAGGGTCCCATGACACATTGACATACTACTGTATCAAAGGCTAAGTAGCCGTCAAGCCTGGTCTAAAATTAGTAACTGAGCTTCATCTGACTCATTGACACAGTTCCAAGTTTTGAAACATTTCTCCTCCCACAGTTCTGCTTTATCATAAACATGTATTATGCCTGTTCTTCAAGCAGCAGGTAGGCCAAAGCATACTGGAAGATTAAGCCAGGTGTCAGTTATCTCTAAAGCTTGAGAGTAAAGCTAACTGGGGCCACTGCCTTATCAATCTGAAGCCCTGAAACTCATGATACTAAATCTGTGAACTCCACCTACAACCATATTTCGAATAGAGATGGTAAACTGTGCAGTGTTGAAGGAGTAAAAGAGAGGGTGGTATGAAAACGGGTTTTCTGAGAACTTGAGCATCAGCTGTAAGCCAATGGAGCTCAACAGTGACCACCGACACTTGTCTGAATTGAATTGATCAATTAGAACATTGTGTGTTGCTGCTAAACAATGTATGTGTTTTTCTTACATTAATGATGACTTTTAGACATGAAAACATGCTCAAAATCCATGTTTCAGTCGTATTTATTGATATATTTCCATAAATCAAACCTGAAAAATTTGCTAAGATGTGTTCCTTTATGAACTAAAAACACAGTTCAAAAGAGACTCCCAAAGTCGCTATAAAGACTTACAAAGTGAGACTTGAGATTACAAAGTAGGCGTACTCAGGAGCATGTCTGAAGGAAGAAAACAACACCAAAAATAGATCATATTAGTTCTTTAAGTTATAGATGTGCTTTTTGTATTGAAAACCACCAAGCTGGATCTGAGTTAGCTCATAGCTGGCTAGCTCGCGATATTTCTTTAAACTCTTTAAAGCGAACCCTGGATAAAATCACATGTTTATCCTAAAACACTTATAATATCATCACTTATATAAATACAGGACAAATACCTTGGAAGTATTTGTAGTTTTATTAAAATAGTGTTATGAAGAAATTACATGGAGGCTGCCATTTTGCTGCGGTTATGACATAAAATAGTGTTGTCAAGGTAACAGGCAGTAGCAGATAACTAAGCAACATGAATTCCTGGGTTAAACCTTGTCAGTTTGAGCCGGAGCAAAGCCAAATACAGAACGATTATGTGGAATTAAGTACAACTGAAGATAATCAAGAGAAGGAGGTAAGAACTGGACACTGTCAGTGGTGTTTTTGTGGCAACTGCTCACAGATGAAATTGTGGGAGTAACCATGGAAACACTATTTTATGTCATCAACCAAAATGGCGGCTCCCAGTGGCTTGAAAACAACATAAACAATGACAAGTTTATAAAAAATGGTAAGCAGTTATATATTTGTTTTGTAATTTATTTTAATAAACATGACCAGTGTCTAGCGTTTTAGCCATATGTGTCTTCATATCCAGGGTTTCAGGGTTCCCTTTAAACTATGGCACTTTACTTCCAATTTACTTAGGTCCCCTTTAATCTGTGCTTGTTCGACCACACAGAACTGGCAAAATGAAACTAATCCTTGTTATTTATGTCACTTGTCTAGTTGGACTGGAAGGAATTTGCTGTGGAACTCTGGAAGAACCCGCTTTCAAGTTTTTGGTAGACTTACTTCGGTAAACAGTCATAAATCAGCTGGCGCGAGGTCACGCATCGATCACCTTCTCGTTCTGTTCCACTCCCGCGACGTTAGGTGTCAGTGTTCCTCAGCATCGATCCAAACTCTGCCCCCAAACGCCTCCGAAGCAGCAGCTTTGTCCGACACCGGCTGCGGCAGAAGGTCGTCTCTTCAACAACACCGAAAAACTACAACAGGACTCCTTTTGTGATCGTACTTTCTCTCACGATCTCACGAGGAAACCGGGAAGCTAAAAAAATGGACGTTAGTCAAAGCGGGCGATTTGTCAGTTGACGTCGTCTTTTACGCACTCGATGCTAAGTGGCTAGCCGTGTTAGCATCACAGAAAACGTCGGAAAGGCAACAGTCACGTAACAAGTTGAATTTATTTTTATTAACACTACTTCTAAATAGTATTTTTTTAGTTTCAACTTCGTGTTTAAGTGTCACTGAAATTTGAGATTGTACGAAAATAAAACGCGCAATTTCGGGTGTATTTGAGACATTATTGGTATCAGATCGGATCGAGGATTGAACTGGGCAGCCTCTGGTTTGATGGCAGCTTCAGCTAGTGCCCGGAGACTACCCATAGGTGTGAGGACTTTGAGTGACTTTCTGCAGATTGCCACAGTGGGCTCTCCTCGCTCGACACGAACAGTGCTGCAGAGAGGATGCACGAGACAGCAACACATCAGGTAACGTTAAAGAAAATCATCCATGTGTTTTTCTTGCATGATTGAGAATGAATTGGTCTTGCAGTCTAAATAACATGCATTGACTGTTGTTCATGTTATATAGTGTGTTTAAAAAGAAGACCTGGTAATATGCTATTTTTGTATCACGAACTCACATTATGTACATTGAATAATACAAAATTAATTTAAAAGAATCAGATATAAACTGGTCCGTTTACTTCCTGTTCAAATTTGCAAAACTGATGACCCCACCCCTAAGAGTTTTTGCAGTTTATTGTTGGAAAGTGGCTAGCAACATGATTATTTTGATTCCTAATGTTACATGTTTTACTTGGAATCAGATTTAGATTTTTTTGTGTGTGTAATCTCAGGGGAAAGGTGTTCTCTGAGCTCTCAAGCATCAGCTGCAGGTCAATACATTATTACTCAAACATGCACTAATCAGTCCAATATAACTTGGTAAACTAAAAACTGATAACATGATTTTTTTTTTTTTTTTGTAGATTTTACATATTAGGTCCATTTTTACGCTATATTACATGCAGTAATTATTGATCTCTCTGGTTTAACTGAAATATCCTAAAACTAAATTCAGTCATCATTCATTTATAGGTTAATTAGACTTTTTCCCACTGTAGGAACTTTTTCAGTTCCTTGTACTATTTTTAGTTGCAGTCCTTATTTTAGGCTTAGAGCGGGAACTATAAACTGGGGCCACACACTTAAGATACTTTTTAGCTCCTGCTTTGGGGCAGGTACTTTCAGTCAGGTCAGGAACTTTTTACAACACTATCTTGGTTTGGAAACATGTTTTATACATTCTCACATTTAGACAAACTGTCCTTATCCTCGAGACAAATTACTTAAAAGCAGTAGCTTCCAAAACACATTTTAAATGTGTAACTAGTACCAATTGTTAGGAATAATGTTGAATAATGCATTGAACATTTTAGTGATGGTTTTTTGTTTTGTTTTTGTACATCATTGTTTAATATGGAATGGAAAAGACACCCCTGAATGACCTTACAGATGCAAATATTAAAGCTAGTTAGACCTACTAGCAGAAACTGTTGAACACAAACATAGGGACAGGGTAGTTCCTTTGGCTAAACAGAGACTGGAGGATTGTGGTGACTTAGTTCTTGGTACTGTCGTGTGCGAAAACGCCTATTGATATCTTTCTTTTTAATCTAGTAGTGCTGCAGCTAAGAATTACTCTAGTAGTCAACTGCAACAGAACAGTTACTTTTTCATGAGTCTATTAAGAGCTAGATTTAAAAATTAATATATAAATAAGGTGACCGAAGGGCTAGAAATATAGAAATTTTTGTTTTCAGTATTGTTGGTAAAAAGTTTATCATTAGTTGCCATTTATGTAAAATTCCCCTTTTTTTTTGTTACAAAGCTTTTTGGCATTTTACACCGTTTGAGTTTTATTTTTGGTCAAATAAGTCAAATATTTAACATCTGTTGTACATTATAGTATACCAGGACTAATTTATGATTACCGGTATGTTTTATTACGATGTCAGAGTCAGACTATAAATAAACAGTTACTGTTACATCACAATTGTTCATCATTCCCATGATTCTCAATATTCATTCATTCTCAATATTGTGACACATAACTGTTGCTCAAGTCCGTTAACAACATTATGAAATCAAACTTTCTGAATCACAAACAAAATGTTAATCGAACAAAAATAGCCAGATAAAAGTTCTTTACATGTAGATCTATTTTTTATTCAACTAAATACAATTCTCACTTTTCTTCAGACTGAACTACAAATTACTTTAGTGGGGGTTTTTTGCTTAACCTAATAGTGTTGACATCTATACAGAAACAGTACTATGTGTATTTCTATTCCACCAGTAAACAAGAACTAGTGGTGTCAAATTACAATGTTGTTGTTTTTTTTCTTGCTAAAAAGGATCATTTTAGAATTTACCAGCTCCTCCCCACACAAGAGCCTCTTGTGTTTGTCAATAGTGTTCTTTATTTACTATAAACAGCTCCAAGAACTAGTATTTACCCTTGTTTATGTTCTGTTATCACCTGTTCTCTTAAAAACAACCTTCTCTCTTTTTCCAGAATCAGGCCCCACAGTAAACATATTGTCATCTGTATTTAATTTTCTAGATACTTGTCGTCCTGTGGAATTCTGATGACCAGAACTCCCAGAGTGCTTTGCCTTCACGACTGGGACACGATGTCAGCGGTGCCCCACAGCAGGAGCTTCATCAGCCTCACCAACAAAAGGAAGGAGTACTCGAGCGCAGGATACTGGGGTAACTCAAACACGGATACAAAAGGGTGTTTTTCCATTCTTGTGCCGTGCTACTGTTCTAGTGTGTGTTGCCAAGGAATTTCAGGATTATTTATTTAACCCTGACTTCTTGAACCTCGCTGTGGAGCTGGAGGAGAGTGAGAACTGCCTTTCACTGCAAGAACTCATCTGCTTATTTTATATTTCATTCACTATCCCAGTGTTTCTCTTTGATTTTGGAGAGACTGTGATGCCACAAATAGGGCTGGTAGATATCCTGGTAATTTTTGTCATATCTCGATAACAGTATTCTGAAAATATTATGTCAAGCCAACAGGAAAATGGCCAAACATGTCTTTAAATGTATTATTTGAAATGTAATGATCAAACTAATCAGGCTGTAGTTGACTTAAGACGTGTGTTTCATTGACTGACCAAACATCTGACCCAAACTGCACTGTACAAACTGTTAGACTAATATAAATATTGGTCACTGAAGACCTAAATGAGTGAATAATTGACAAAAATATAACTTTCCTAGTTATTTGAAAGTTCACAATGTAACTTTCTTCATTTGCATTGTTAAACCACTCATTTTGTAGTCTTTTTTACTATTAACAGTATATTTCAAAAAACAATCACTATATTGTCAATATATTGCACACCTCTAGCCACAAATAATAAGTTTGACCCTTTTAAATTTTGGAGTATTAAGAACATTTGCAGCCTATTTCTAATCTTAAACATGGCAACTAGTCTTGACCGGTTTAGTTACTATTAAAATACATTGTGATGAAATGGGCATTAATGCTTAGTTAAAGGAAAAATGTTATGCATTTTTTTGTGTTGTTCTTGTCTATCAAACATACTCCTGAGCACCTCCACTTTGGAATCTCATGCATCAGAATTAATCAAAACAGTGCTGTAAATTATGCGCAACGTTATGTATTTCCCTGATCAAAAATGTTAGAGCTCTATCTACAGACTGCAAAGGAAATTACACACGAAACACAAACAAATCGATCTTTCCTGATATGCTAATGCTGCAGAAAAGCTCAAATGGAGTCTGGATGGTTTATGGAGTTAAAAACAGAGCAGAAGATCTCAGATACTGTATCTATGACAACACAGGGACACATCAGGGACATTCAGAACAGTGTTTGGGGGAGAACGAAAAATTTCTCACAGACAAAACTTCAACAGTGTTACTGTTGAAAAAGAAAATTTAAATAAGATTAAAAACTTAAGAAGTTGATTTTGCATAGTATGTGTCCTTTAAACCAATGTGTAGACCAGGTTAGTGATCCGTCAATCCAATACTAGAATCAGACGATTCATGAAATTCTATTGTGACGATCATATTTTATTTGTTTATTTATATGGCTCCCATTAGCTAAAAGCAATACCTTCAGCTTATCTTCCTGGGTTCATGAAGGTCAAAAACAACAATTCACATTGAAAAAATAGAATTTTAGATTTTTACAGTTCCTTCACATCTAACAATCCATTTTACAACAGTACTGTTTACATACAAGACAAAATGTGACACTTTAGTTTATTTTTCTAATATTTGCTTGTTTCTGAGCTGACGAACATCAATAGGAACACAGTTCCAAACAGAAACTGCTCTGTAAAAACTGTTTTCTTCATGAAATTAGTTGTGAGAAATGGAGTTTTCAGTCATCCATTAGCTGCTGTTCTAGTTTAGTTTAGTATGGGGGACACAGTGGCGCAGCGGATAGTGCTCTGGCCTCATAGCAAGAAAGTCCTGGGTTTGAATCCCGGGCCGCCCAGGACCTTTCTATGTGGAGTTTGCATGTTCTCCCTGTGTCTGCGTAGGTTCCTCCGGTTACTCCGGGTTCCTCCTACAACTAAAAACATGTCCAATAATGCCTCCCCTGACCCTTCCCCCAGGGCTCCCCTGCAAAAGAGATTTTGAATCTCAGTGGGATTTCCCTTGTTAAATCAAGGTCAATTAAAAAAAAAATAGTCTGCGTTCATGTACATTATCACATAGTGACTTTTATTCTTTGATCAAGGTTAACATGACATTGGTTCAGCCAATATCCTGGTTGTGCTTTTAATAACCACTAGTCCTACTGGCTGATGTTAAAGCAGGAAATTAAATTTCATATAAAGTTGTTAAATTGTTACTAAAAATAGCATCCACATAGCAATATGATTCAATTTTGTTTAGTTAGCTGTGTCTTGGAAATACAATTGTTATTTTCATTTCCTCTACTAGTATCATTTGATAATGGGTATTGGCAGATTCTTGAAGTCAAGCCTATCAAAATTAGTATCAGGACTGAAAAAGCTGGATCAGTGCAGCCCTAGTTCATGTTGCTTTTTGACTATAGGGAGGATTTAAACTATGGGGGGCTACCGTAGTCTTCTTCTCTCCTAATGAGAAACACTGTGTCCTCCTCCCCCAGTCTTTGGGCAAGGCAGTGTCCTCTAATGACACCAAGTCTTAATCTGACAGGGGCAAAGGATTGACAGTCCATATTCATCCCAGTCATCTCGGGTCAGTGAGAAAAGGCTGGTTCATGCTGTGGGCACAATACAAGAAAACAAAACAAAAAAAGTACTTATCTTATCCCGTTGTAACATTGCTTCAAACACACAGCTGGAGTTCTGTCTGTGAGATACTATTCATGAAGATAAGTTTGTTATGTTAAGTGTGAGAGCAGGACCACACCTCTCTTCTACGTCACTCTCAGTGGCTTCCCTATTTACATACTTTGGCCACACACACTCTTTAAGTTATTCTCTTTCTTATCTCCTGAGGGGGTTACGGACCAGGAGATTACAGCTAGCCCTCAAAAGAAGCTCCATACCAGCCACAGTGTCTGTTCATTTCATGCTTACATTGATTAAATAAAGTTCTTGCATAGAAGTGGTTAATTTCTCCTTTGAGATCCAGAATACTCTATTCTGAATTTCCCAGATGTGTGATGTCCACATGACGTCAAAATATGGGCATGGCCGCTGATTGGTTGGCAGAACCAAAACTAGTTCCCATTGTTTTTTTTTTTTGTTGGCGCCTAATTGCCGAAATCCGAAGCTTTCTTCCTGACATAGGCTTTTTAGGAACATGGCAGAAGCTCTTTGGATTGCTCTTGTCAAACCTGTTAGCACACCGAGTCACACAGCAAGTGACAATCATTGTCTTTTTAAATGTTTTTGCCAACCAAAGCGTCACGTGATGGTCTTGTGATGACACAGCGAACATCTCTAAAGGTAGATCTCCCAGATCTCCTGCTCTGTTTTTAAGTCCATAAATCATCCAGACTCGTTTTGAACATTTCTGCAGTATTATGCTGCGTTCACACCGGACAGCTTATTTGCGTCTAAATTCGCCTAAACGCGTGTTAAATTTCGCCGGTTATTTATGCTGTTGACGCCTCAATAAGCTTCTAAGCTGCTCTGACGCGCGTCAAGGCTTTGGTGGACAAAAGACACTTTTAACGCCCCAAAGCGCTTTCAGCTCTCGCTTGTTTACAGGCTTTGTTTTGCTCGTAGACAGACCACGTTGAGAGAGAGAGAGAGAGAGAGAGAGATAGAGGCTTGTTGCATTTATAAAACGGAGCTTACCCGATCACACAACTTTCTTCTCCCCCCAGACAGTGTCTTTTTGCTGTATCCGTCCTCCTCAGCTCCTCCAGTTGTACAGCAGGTTTAAACACGGCACCGGGCATTTTGAATAGATCCATGTGAGACGTTGTAAGTCCAGATCATGTCCCGCGTTTGCCGTGTCTCCAGATTTTCAAAACAACGAACGGCCAAGTCTTTGAAAAAAGCCCCCAAACAAGCCACCTTTCGTTAAAAAAGTTATTAAAGGACTTCAGTAAACAGTCGTCCTTTCCTCTTGGTGTGACAGGGGAACAACATGTCATGTGTACGGGAGTGGAGTCTCTGATTGACGCCGGCTTCCAACGCATCTGAAGTTGGATTTTCCCAACTCCTGCGGCCGCTGCAGCTTCCAGCTTCTAATCCGCAAGACGCCGCAATTTCAGAAGCCAAAACGCGCGTCAACTGACGCCCCAGACGTCAATACGCGCGGAAAATTCGCTTAAACGCTCAAGACGCGGGTTTACATTGACTTAACATTGAAAATGGACGCAAATACGCCAAGATGCTGTCCGGTCTGAACGCAGCATTAGGCTTTAGGCTTTATTCTGATGCTTTAGCCATATCAGGCAAGATCAGTTTGATTACTTTCCCTGTGTAATTTCTTTGTTATGGAGCTCTAAGTCAATTCCTAATGTAGGACTGTCATGTATACTTTTTATTTTTTTACCTCTAAAATACAAGATCAAACTAATGGTTTCAATAGCATGTTCATAACATCCACCTCATGGCATCACACAGTGGAACAGGATTTTCAGATTTGAGATGTAGTTACAGAATATTAATGCAAGATTACTCAAACATGTGTGAATGAAAGTAAATACTAACTCAGCTGAAAACTCTTGGGAACCAGATTGGCATATCTGACCTTTTAATAAATGTGGTGCAAATGAAAGGTATTTTGTGTTTTTCAGGTATTCTATGCAGGAGATGTACGATGTGGTCTCCAATGTTGACGATTACAAACACTTTGTTCCTTGGTGCAAGAAGTCTCAGACCATCATGAAAAGAGCGGGTCACTCCAAAGCTCAGCTAGAAGTGGGTTTTCCTCCGGTCGTCGAGAGATACACGTCTATGATCACCAACGTCCGACCACATCTAGTCAAAGTGAGTATAGAGTTACACACATTTACACTAGAAACAAGTACAAACAGCTCAGTCTTACTTTTAGGTGGTATTTAAAAGTGGGGTTGCTGATTTTCACACTGCAAACACGATTTACGTTTTAAAATCTGCCAACTTCTTCTCATAAATCCTTCGGCACATGGTTAATATCTATATGTATTAAACTTTGGTTGCAATTATGACTTAGAAAACACTTCTTACAAACAACAAAGTGAAACTGAGGAGGACCACCCAAGCTCAGCCAATCAGAGCGCTGCATTCGGTTCCTGATTAGAACTAAAATTTTTTATTATTCAGTTCAGACAGTACCCACTGGTCGAATCTTTTCACAAAGTCCTACATTTAGCATAGACTTTTAGTAGACAATACAAAGGTTACCAAAATAAAATTAAAAAAGTTAGTTACCCCAACTTTAAGCAGAATGAAACACCTTTTTTAACTGGGTAAACAACTTTATGTGCAACTTAGTGTGACATTAGTAAATGAATCAAGTATTACACCTGACATTGTTAATGGTAGAAATACGTATATGTAGAAAGGGTTGAGGAACTTCTAAAGGCAGTGAGAGTGAGTGCTGCCTGGTTTAGTTCAGTTCAGGGTGAACCAAACACTTGCTGATCCACCACAAGTGAATCACATGATGAAGATTTAATAACAAGAAATCTGTTGCTCATTAAAAACACAGTTATGACATTATACTTGTGGGAGATTTTATTTATTTTCTACAAATCATTACTTGATCTTCTGACCACCAAAGTATTGCTTACCACTTGCAATTTCTGACATTTAACTCAGGCCTACAGGAACCATACGTCAAAGCAGCTGCACATAAACCAGTTTATGTGCAGCCGGCCTCAGTGTCAAGACGTCGGTTACAACTAATGTTGCAAATATTTGCTGAATGTCATCTCTGTTCTCACTCTCTTTTCATGCTACACTGTCCTGTCAAAGTAAACCTATGAGCTGCTAAAATATCTAATAGAAGTGAAGCGAAACATATTTAATTCTAGAGATAAAAGTGGAAACATGCACATCCGATTTGAAGAGCGTGCAGGATAAGTGAAAATAGCAAAAAATCTAAAACACAAATATGCTCCAAAAATGTATTACATGCTCACCAGTGTCACGTTTTGAGCAAAGCCCTTCATGAGACATAAAACGCAGCTTACACACCTGTGTATATATAGGGTGCCTGATTAATAGGTCATGTGACATTGGATTGCGCAATCCCTCAAAAACAATAAGCTACACAAATATGAATGATGGTAGCATAAACCTGTACATCCATATCATCAATATTATACATAGAAATGTACATAAAAGTGTATATAAAAAATTCATATTCATATGTAGACAAGGTAAACCACACAACAAGATGGAAGTCACATACATTAACTACAGAACTGGCACGCTATACACGTGTAAGCTGCATTTTATGTCTGATGAAGGGCTCTGAAACGTGACACTAGTAAGCATGTAATACATTTGAGTTCTTGTGGACAAATATTTTTTGCTGTTTTCACATATTAAATTCTACCCTTTCATTTTAATAGTTGTGTTTTCTTCTTCAGGCTGTCTGCACAGATGGAAAGTTGTTCAATCACCTCGAGACGATATGGCGCTTTAGTCCTGGAATACCCGGTTACCCTCGCACCTGCACTGTGGACTTTTCTGTGAGTATCACACTCTTTCTTTGTCAGAATTTATCATCATTATACATTTATTTCGTATAACTAACTCCAGTGTCGGACTATTGTTAAATGTTTTTCACTGGTTTCATATTTTAACTGGGAAGAAACAGCAATTTTACAATTACATTCTTCATCAGATTACCATGACATACTTACTTACATGACCGTACAAAATGCCAAAATAGCAGACAAAAGCATAGAGTCTTTAGTAAAAATGCACACTTTAAGCAGAGTTCTACAGTTGTCTGATAATTTGTTTAATCAGATATTGAATTTTAAATATTGGTGAAGTTCTAGCTTTGTAATAACATGTTTTACAATTTACATTTCATTGCATTTTTACACTCTAAGAATTCAATATGAAAAAATCTTTTTAGACATTTCATTCAAGATGTTCAGACTTTAAAATTCAACAATGTGAAGTGTTATGTAAATGCTTCGCACATCATTTTGCAGGAGCAGGTGCGTTGGAGTCAGTGTGCATAAAGCTTGTCCAAATATGCAATAAAAGAAGAATCCCGCACTCTGACTACTTGGGGAAAAAATGTGAAATTTATTTACTGGAGATCAAGGTTTCAGCTACTGGGTCTTCATCAGGCAAAATCCTAAAATCATTTTGCCTGATGAAAGCCCAGTAGCCAAAACGTTTCTTTCACCTTCTGTAAATAAATTTTACATTTTTGCAAGTAGTCAGAGTGCGAGATTATTATTTTATTGAACAATGTAAAATTCACAGACAATTCATGCACAATTTACCAAGTAAAGTTGTTAAAGCTTTACACAAGTAAAGCTTTAACAACAAATGCAAGTAAGAACATTTTTGCATCTTGAATCTGTGGATTTTATTGGGCCTAAAACTATATGTTTTGCTTTGAACAGTCAAAAAAAGTGAATTTTTCATATTGAAAGTTGAAACAATGAAAAGCAAAAGAAAACTTCAACAGATATTTTGAATGAATGAGGTTAAAGTAATACTATTCAAGCTTGACGTTGCAGACAATGAGAGTTTTTGCAGTGTGTTTTCGTCACATTCTGCTAACCAAGTCACTCAAGACAACTTTTGCTTGAAATATAACTTGAAATGTTATATTGCATTGAATATTTAAAGTTCAAAATTTGATTAAACAAATACAGTCTATTACAATTAAAACATCAATCACAAACCCAATCGAAAGGCTTTTCAGAAAAATCCCATTCTTACATTTTCCCTTCATCATCCCTCCCTTCTTTTGTGCTCACGGTGAGTTTAATTTCTGTGCTTGTCCTCAGATATCCTTTGAGTTCCGCTCGTTGCTGCATTCCCAGTTGGCCACCATGTTTTTCGACGAGGTGGTGAAGCAGAATGTGGCTGCGTTCGAGCGGCGGGCCGGTAAACTGTTCGGACCGGAGACACGGATCCCGCGAGAACTCATGTTTCACGAGGTCCACCAGACGTGAGATCGATCGCTGCTTCCTCCACAGACACCGGCCTTAAAAACAACCAAAACAAATAAACTTTTTTTGACCACCACATTTCTCCTGGTCCCACCCACTCGAGGCTTGTTACAACTAAGGCCTCGTTTTAAGCCTTCATCTTAGTTTGATCCCATAGCTGCTAATAAATCTGTTAGATCTTCAAATTACCTGCGTTAGTAGTGCTCTGTAGTATTTTTGTTCTTCACTTGTTTGTCGGCGCCGTTTGTTCAACTCTACCTCTGCGAAAAGGATGTTTTCCTCTACGATATTTCTCAAAGCAAGGCTGCACAATATGAGGTAAACAGACTCACACATTTTGTCATTTGTACAGCGCTTTCTTGCTTTCACCAAAATGATTGCGTTGAATCAAATGAAAAGGGGTCATTTCACAAATTTTTAATATGATGGTAGTGACTAGACTGATTCACTTTCAAAGCTAAAGGGCGGAACTTCAAAAGAAACGAACAGCAAGTGTGGTATAGAGATATATTAAACCAATGATTATAATACTTGGCTCTCTGTGTTAGGCCTAAATTAGGTCTAAAACAATGATAGTTATAAAAGATGATTAATTCAAAAGAGGACCAAAACAGGAATTGATTTTTTTCTCGATAAAGAATGTCAAAGAGCCTTAGATCAACATGACAAACTGCTGAATCATTACTGGTAAATATCACTCTGTAATGTCAATATGTGTTAAAGGGCATTGTTACACACAGTATTATGCTAAATCAACACTTTTAATAACTGCACAACCAGTGAGCACAAGCAAAGCAATCTGTATATCTGGAGAATGTATCACTCACGACCCGACCCAGTGACTTTGGGCCTTAGGCGGGGGAACACCCCGGACAGTGGCCACTCTCTCCTTCTCCTTCACTCACAGGGAAATGACAGTGATGCCCAGTAAACCTAAACATACATGTTTTTGAAGGTGGGAGGAACAGGAGTACCCGCAGAATACCCACGGTTACGGGGAGAACATGCATACTCCTCCCAGAGAGATCGTGAGATGGTCCGACTCAGGAAGCCAGAGCTTTAATCACTCTGCTACCATGCACCCTTTCTGAAACGAAACGCAATAGTTTTATTTATTTTCTCATTTTTGCATAATGTTAGGATTGAATTAAGACGTAAAAAACATGTGTTAGCACATTTTCTACTGCTAAATAAAAAAACAGACAAACTTGCTATACAGGCACTGTACTTAATGTAGGACGCAGCGAAGAGAGCAGACACATGA
This sequence comes from Mugilogobius chulae, assembly GCA_038363315.1. Taxonomy (NCBI): domain Eukaryota; kingdom Metazoa; phylum Chordata; class Actinopteri; order Gobiiformes; family Gobiidae; genus Mugilogobius; species Mugilogobius chulae. Next base: position 30,450,478 of record CM076414.1, read on the forward strand.
CTCAAACACCTCAAAATACATATGTAACCATCATCACGGAGACTTACAAGGACATTAAACAAGATAAAAATGTTACTTAGTTCTGCTTTAAACTCTATTCAGTGAAAACAACTCAAATCCAGATTAAATTCCAGATTGAATTGTTTTAAACAAGGCTTGAAACCTATTTTTTGCAGTGTGGTTTATCTGGATTTTGACTAATTGAAAACTAAACAAATATTGCACTATTTAGCGATTTAAATTATTCTGTGAAAATGATGTGAAAAGACCTTAAAGTGTTTATATGATGGAACTTAAACGTGAAGTTGATGGAAAAGCCTTTGGCCAAACTGTACTTTCTCATATTGTGCAGCCTTACAAGTAAACCTTTGAGAATATAAAGATAATGTATAAACACACAGTAAAATGGTTGGATGATCATGTTACAAACACAGCTGAACTGTTCCGCCGCCCGGTTGGACTTTTACAGTGGCTCTCAGACTTCCCAGAGAGAAAATATTTGACTTTCCGACGACCTCCAGCTCTAAATCCGGACTGCGAGAGGTCTGAACTCAGGCTAAACTGGTTCTAAAGCGGTTTTGAACCAGAACAGGCCCAAAAGAGACTAAAACACAAGTTATTTTATTCAGGTAAGATTAAACTTTGGTGGATTATACAGTAGTTTGAGAGCCACTGTATCATCGGATAGAGGTTTGTCATTTGTCATTACCTGATTTTGGAACGCAATCCCAAAAAAATTAGGCAGTAAAAAAATATACACAGTAAACAGAACAATAGTGCAATCTGTAACCGTAGTATATGGAACAATTTGTTATTTTTGAGATTTGCCAAATACTTGCTGAAGTCAGACTTTAGGACAAATATATTATTTGCTTGTTATCTTTTTAACATGCTCTTTGGTCTAAGGCTGCACTGTATTTCAGTGGTTCCCAACCTTTTTCGTCTTTAGTACCACCTAATCATGATCTCGAACATGGATTACCCCCGATGTCATGACTCATGTCATAGTTTTTAAGGGTAGCTTACTAGCTTAGCTTTACTTCTACAATTTTATTTATACCCATTGCATTTTATTGTTTTGATCATTTCCATGTCAAAAATGCCCTCATGACACATAAAATGTGCTACAAATAACATGTTTTACATGGCAATACTTCTTCTTTCTTTCTTTTAATCCTGCAATCATCCCAAGTACCCCCTGGCAAATGGTCACATACCCCCAGGTACACTATATTACCAAAAGTATTGTCTCACCTGCCTTTACTCATATGATGAACTGAAGTGCCATCCCATTCCTAACTTCGTGGCTGAGTTGCTGTTGTTCCCAAACGCTTCCATTTTGTGATAATAGAGCTGACAGTTGACTGTGGAATATTTAGGAGAGAGGAAATTTCACGACTGGATTTGTTGCACAGGTTCATCCTATGACTGTTCCACGCTGGAATTCACTGAGCTCCTGAGAGCGGCCCATTCTTTCACTAATGTCTTGTTTCACAGTCTGCAGCCTGAGTGCTTGACTTTATACACCTGTGACCAGGCCAAGTGATTAGGACACCTTATTCTGATCATGGGTGAGACAATACTTTTGGTAATATAGTGCATGTGACCATTTGTACCCTTAGTTTGGAAACAGTGCTGTAGTTGACCATAGATACAGTCGACATCAGACTGGACCTCTGTGGGGGATTTTTAACTTGGAGAGTGAATCTGAACAACTACAACAACAGCAAGTGCGAACTTAAGGAAATTTATTGTGTCAACTGTAGATACAAAGACATGGAGAAGAAAAAAGTAATCCAACAGTCCAAATATGTAGATTCAACAAAACATTTTATAGAATCAGCCCAGTTTCATTGCAGGACTTTCCTCATCGAGCTGCGTCCCAAATCATATAATGACAAGACTGCACACTTTTCTAAATGGATCTATCACCAATCGAGACCTGTTACATTGGAACAAGCTCAGTATTATCGTCAGAATCCACAGAATCGCTTTCATAATTTCACTTTCACAAGCTCGGCGCAAAATCAGACACCTTTAATTTATTCAACAGCGGTTATATGCTTAGTGTTGTTCATAGTTTATTTCTTGTGCCATGTAGAGAAGAGAAATGTCGTTTTGTGACATTTTTCAAGGGGAAAATATTATATTTGGGAAGCAAAGATTTATTTTTGACAATATTGTTATGCTGTGAGGATTTTGTTTGTGTTTGGTTTGAATGACCATCTTTTAAAAATGTCTTATTTTACAGCCTAAAGCAATGTTTTAATGCAAAAATTTACATCGGCAACATGCTATTTCTTAATAAGCCTTAATAAAGCATGAATAATGACTGAACTAATAATGAACAAAGAGTTAATAAACATTGATTTAGTAGATCCTAAATAGTTTAACTTGTAATAGTAATCCTAAATTAAGTAATTACAAATTCAACTTTAATTACTATTATTAAGGTTTATTATTACTACTATTAAGCCTTATTCATCCTTTATTAATACTACTTAAGGTGTAGTTACAATAAAACAAGATCTATACAACTTTTATGAACATATCTAATTAAAGGTTAAATACATAACTTTTCTGGTGGAAGGTACGCCCTCTGCTTGTCTCCATGGTGATTGTGTTGCGTTGCCTGGAATGTTCCGCATTGTGGCATTTCAAGTGTTTTTATTTGTGGAAATGGCCTTTTGTTGTGGAATCAGTCACAGGGTCGCCTTTCCACAGATCTGACCTGGAACTTCTGGTCGTTAATGCCACAATGTGCAGCAGAGTCTTTATTTTAAGTTAATTATTTACCTAATTAGGCTTTGTAGATATCGATTGATATGGGTTTTTCTTTGGCTGATGCCGATAACAGTGTCCCATTTTATCCAAAACGATTTCTTATTTTAGTTTTAGAAAAGCATAACTAGGCTCAGACTCCAGCCCTAGTGTCTCCATGGAAACGAGCAGATATGGCACACACTCCACCTGAAACGTTACATAGTTCACCTTTACAAATGCGCAACTTGCACAAAAGCCCATAGATGTGGGAGTTTTATTGAATGTATATGACAGTATGTGACAAAGACAAGTAACTAATTCAAAACGCAACTAATAAGGAAAGTAAAATTATTGCTGTTCAAAACTATACTGTCCTTATTCTCTGATACATATTTTTTTACAGTTCCTAACACGTCACAAACCTCATTTCTTTTGCCAAACTAATACTGACATTTTGACACGAGGCTGTAGGATAAGTCATTTTCCATCTGTGGTGAAGCGACACGTGTTTATTTCATTGTTCATATTTATTATTAAGGTGCATGGATGCTTCAACGTAGGCTTTGTTTTTATGTGGGGCTTCGTTTTAGTCATATGCCTTAGACGCACGGGAAGCTGGCGATGGTGTAATATTTGGATTTTCGGATAAACGGCCAAAATATGAATCGATACAAATGATTCTTGACGATGTTTAACTTTTATTCAAGCCCCCAGAGTCTGAAATTTAGCCTAAGAAACAAAATTGAGAAGAAGTAAAGCGACAAAACGTTATAATTTGTGCATGAAGGCTGTGTAAATGGAAGATTTTAAGAGTGTAAAATGCAATAAAAAAGTGCAATGTAATTAACTTGTCTTCATTTTTTTATTATTGGGGAATTACAAAAGAAAAACTGGGTACTAGAGCAGTGTAAATGGCGTGATTAAATGCAACTAATTTGAGTAGTTCCCATTATAGATACAGTCACAATGTCTGTTTTATTTTTGTCTCCACACTTTTGTCCACAAGACAGTGTAACGTATGTGACCTTGGCTTTTATGACGAAGACCATGACATTATCAAAACAAACACACACACAATGATCTTTATGATTAATTACCTACACTTTTTCCATAAATATTCTCTCGATTATCAGTCTTCAAAAATGTGTATGTAGATTAGTAATAATAATTAGTTGCAACACGATTTGAAAAACACTTATTTCTTTATATTTTACATTAACCCCTTCGTATTCGGGCCTTTTTCCCGTCACACGTCTGACTAAAATTGGTAAAAAGTTAAACTAAAACTGTTCCTGAACCCTTTGGAGCTCAGGCAAATGTCTGGGGTCTTTTTAAAGCTGTATACCTGTAGTTTTTGCTTCTGACGTCCAACAGGCTCTCATCAGAAGTGAGGACTTTCTCCAAGCAAAAGAAAAACAAAATTTAAAATCTGCCAAAAATTTTTTGATAGATATAAGGATTGGTAAAGCTGGTGTTACAGCTGAGACATAAATGACTCTAGATTTGGCATATTTGGGGTTTTGACCATTCCTCTGTAAAAGCTGAAGGCAATTGAGGTAAAAATTTGTTTTAGGGACCCAAAATTACTCACAATACAATACAAAAGTCCTATTAAAATGTTTGAATTTTTGAGAACTTTTTTTTTATTTTAAGGTTTGCAGCTGAAATCTGAGTCTGGATCATCCCAGAGGCTGATTTTACTCTAAATGAAAGGGATACAATGGGATTTTTTTTGGGTGCACGGTAGCAGAGTGGTTAGAGCTCTGGCTTCCCAATAAGGAGGTCGTGGGTTCGACTCCCGGGTCGGACCATATCAACAACATCTCACGATCTCTCTGGGTGGAGTTTGCATGTTCTCCCCGTGTCACCGTGGGTTTTCTCCGGGTACTCCGGTTTCCTCCCACCTCCAAAAACATGCATGTTTAGGTTAATTGGGCATCACTGTAAATTTCCCTTAGTGAATGACTGAGAGAGTGAATGTTTGTCTGTCTGACCCTGCGGCAAGTTGGCCACTGTCCAGGGTGTTCCCCGCCTACGGCCCAAAGTCACTGGGATAGGCTCCAGTCACCCACGACCCCAAACGGGATTAAGCGGTAGAAAATGAATGAATGAATGAACAATGGGATTTTTATATTTAACCTTTCCAGGTGCTTCATAGTATGTTTTTTTTCAGACACTCAACAAAATGGAATTTTTAAAGAAAAAGTGGGAGGGCCCTTCGAAGGACCCTCCGAATGAGAAGGGGTTTTAATAAATAATAGTTTCTTGTTTTGTTTTTAAATGAGACAAATCCTAATGTAAATCAGTTAAAACCAGGAAGACGTGCCTGAGAAACCGGAGGAGCTGGTGGTATGTGGGACAGATATTTATAACCTCTTAAACCAACAGCCAACGTTTGTGCCACTCACAGTATTTACTTTTAGGTATAATATAGATTGTTTCAGGACATTACGCTGTTTGAGTTTGACTTTTGTTCAGTCATGTCTTCAAATCTCTTTTTTGTGTTTGTTTATTGTGAAGAGACACATTTGTAAATAACATTTTTAACTTGTGCTCTCCTTACGTGCTATTTAATAGTTTTCATTTGCATTTTGCAATAATTATAAACATATATTATATAGGCCTACTACAGTATATAAAGGAATATCGAGTGCATGTACATCAAACTTTGGAAGCACTGAACTTAGACAGAGAAAAAGGCTCAACACTCCACACTTTTATACTATTTACGAAATTATTTGTTGTACATAAAGTGGACCTGATCGTACCAATACATAGCATCACCTTTTCTAAAAATGTCTTCTTTGAGCTGTGTTAATTGTTCCAAAACTGCACTGAAATGTCCATTGAGAACAGAATAGATGCAGAAGTTTTTAAGATTTTTTGTCTCAGAAAAACGTATTTAAATCACGTAGAGTTTAATCAGGGGTGTCGAAGTCCTTTTGACAAAGGGTCACATTGGCATTGTGTTTGTCCTTGAAGGGCTGGTTGTAACTAAAATGAACCTTATTAATCTTTGACGTACAACAAATAGTTGTATTTGATTTTGGTATATTTATTGAAGTGACATTTACTAAAAAAACATCTGCATTAGTCTGAAAAATGACTTATTCTTTAAAGGTTGTATGGAGAATTTTCAAAAAATAGTTTGTCAGTCTTGGTCAAAAACAGTTGCATAGATTTGTATCAGCCTTGTACTTATGCTAAACAAAAAAGGAATTATAAAAATATATAAACTGTGGACATGATAAATCCAGTTGACCAATAGATAACGAGGTACCTCATTATCTATTGGCCTGTTAACTTGTCAAGCAAACCCTCAGTGTTCTTAATAAAGGGAACCCTGGATATAAAGACAAATCAGGCTAAAACACTAGTACTGGTCATGCTTATTAAAATAAATTACAAACAAATATATAACTGCTTATTATTTTTTATAAAATTGTCATTGTTTATGTTGTTTTGAAGCCACTGGGAGCCACCATTTTGGTTGATGACATAAATAGTGTTTCCATGGTTACTCCTGTGGTTCGATCTGTGAACAGTTGCCACAAAAACATTACTGACAGTGTCCAGTTCTTTCCTCTTCCTCTTGATTATCTTCAGTTTTACTAGATTCCACATAATCGTTCTGTATTTGGCCAAACTCCGGCTCAAACTGAAAAGGTTTAACCTAGGAATTCATGTTGCTTAGTTACCTGCTACTGCCTGTTACCTTGGCAACACTATTTTATGTCGTAACCGCAGCAAAATGGCAGCTTCCATGTAATTTCTTCATAACACTATTTTAATAAAACTACAAATACTTGCAAGGTATTTGTCCTGTATTTATATAAGTGATGATATTATAAGTGTTTTAAGGTAAACATGTGATTATATCCAGGGTTCACTTTAAGTAACTCATTGGCCCAGTAGCAGTGAAGGGCGTGGCCCTGGGAGGAAACACATGTGCATCATTTGAAAAACAACAAACAGTTGTTGGATTTGAAAAATCCTCCATACAACCTTTAAGTTTCTGACAAATCATTTTATAAGGGTTAAGACACTCAAATTACTTCTGGCACTAATATAAAATTAAAGTAAAGCTTATAAGACCTTGAGGGCCGCATCTGGTCCCCGGGCCTTGAGTTTGACACGTGTACTAGATTGATATAAATTAAGACCATTAAAGGGGACCTATTATGTCAAATTCACTTTTCTAAGTTTTTAACCTTGTTATAATGGCCTTCCTTCATCATTAGTTTACTCAAAGTTTTATTTGAATTGATTCATGTTTCAGTGACAGATATATTTACCAGTACTGACCCAGTATTTTATTGGGCTGTTCCATGGCTGTTTAGTTTATTTTTTTATCGTTTTGTCTAATGTATAGTTCTGCTCAACTGACATAACAGATTTGCTGTTATTTCCATGGTAACCACAGATGCTTCCCGAGCCTTCAAATTATAAAGTGTTTACATTTAACAATTACCTTTTGATCGCCACTGTTAAATATTTTCAAACATATTTTGGACAATGTCTTCTTCTAAGCAGATGATGCACCAGCTGAGCTCATTTGTTCAGCAGAAGTTGTTGTTAGCGGCGGAGGAGATTTTGGGACAGGTGGAGAAAGCTTTGGACCAGGACCAGGGAACCGAACCGGACTTTCCAAGCAACATTTCAGGTTTGTGAACTGAACTTAACACTGGACTATTAAATTGATCAACTTTACATTGATACTAGTCTGTGTTGCTCAAATTAGCATGACATTAGCAACTTGAAACATTTCATTTTGAATGGTAATGACATTTAGCTATATGATATGACATTTATTAAAACCGAGCCTAAAATGTAACAGCAAGTAGCGTGAAATTTAATGAGACATTGACATTAACGCTTGACTGATTTTTCTTTTATGCCCGAACAATAAAAGATTATGCAAAATTTTATAAAAGTGGTGGTTTATATTCAGATGTTTTAATGTACTTTTAATATGTTCAGTTTAATTACTAAGCTTACCTTTGTAAGTGACAAAGAAACATTTACCTCTGGCTAACCAAGACAAAATCTTGGTTAGACTTGTTTGTCTTGTAACCATGGAGATGGAAAAAAGAAATTTAAAAATGGCTATTGATGGTGTAACTATTGACCTTATTTTGTCCCGCCCACTTGGCTTGGAAGTGCTTTTCCTGTTTAGCTATGTTAAGGTAGCTAATGTTAAAATAAACCCATCGACTGAAATCTACAGGCTAAATGCAGCTAAACAGGAAGTGCACGTCCTAGAAAAGTAGGCGGGACAAAATAGGGTCAAAAGAGTTGCAGAATTTAAGTTTCTGGGCATTATTTTGGATGAAAATTTATGTTGGAAACCCCATATAAATTTTATATGAAAAGTAAAGTGAGCAAAAGTGTGGGCGTTTTACATAGAGTTAAAGATATTTTTAATCATAACTCTTTGCATGTATTATATTGTTCTCTGATTCTCCCATACTTCAATTATTGTGCGGAAATTTGGGGGAACACATATACCACAAACACAGAACCACTTTTTATTCTACAGAAAAAAGCAATCAGAATATTTAACAATGAAGGATTTAGAGAACATACAAACAGCTTGTTTATAGCGGGATTTTCGATCGACGTCACTCTCCGCCCTACTGCGCGTGCGTCAAGCTCATCAGAGCTCATCTCCATTTGTTTACATTGGGAAACTTGTTCGAATTAAACAACGAAATGGGACGACAGCTAGCTGCTTTCATCAGGTCTGAACCGGTATGATAGACGTCTGTCCCCTGAAGCTTGAAACAGCGTTTTTGTCGCCGTTTTTCTCACTTACCTGAAAGTATCTTCTAAGGGTCGTAGGATCGAATTTCATCCATAAATGTTAACTTAGCAGCATACCTTTTGTTTTCGCAAAGTGATAAACTCTTGACGTTGGCTGACAACGGAGCTTTTTTGACTTATTTCCACTGTTTGTGTCTATGTGCGGAGGCTCTTTCTGCAGGATGGGTGCGTGCGCATCGCCCATGTCGATAAACAAAAAATCCCTCTATAAAATCCAGGCAACTTAGTTTAATAATGATCTAGTTGATCTGAGAATATTATTAACTGTATGGATTGCTAAACAAAAAATACTACCCTTGGCTATACAAAGCAGATTTACTTTGGTATCAGAGAATGTGGAGCACAGAAGAAAACATAATTTTCGGAATATATTTGCAAGAACTACCAGGAAACAGAAAAGTGTCTCAACGTATGGCAAACGACTCTGGAACTCTTTGAGTGACAATTTAAATCTTGCACCAACATGTTAAGTTTTAAAAAAATGTATAAGGAAAAATATTTGTAGAATATACTGAAAATGAAAGTAAAACAATAATTTAATTTGTAAATTAGATGAAGCTGAGGCCTGGTGACGGGTGAGGATACATGAATAATTTCTATTTATTAATGTAAGTTGTTTTGTTTAAGGGATGGATTACATAAGATTTATCTTCCCTCCATTCCTTTTTGTTCATGTTGAATGTGAAATGGCTGTACTATGAACATAACGTCATGAACAAATAAGCAATGAAATGAAATGAAATGAAGCTAAATGGCTAAACACTGAAAATAGTAATAACTAAAGCTTACTCTAAGACTAGAGTCATAGATAAATTTGCCAGTATTGACCCAGCAGGGCTGTTCCACGGCTGTTTTGAACACTTTTTTGTATCGTTTTTTGCTAATGTATTCTTACGGAAGTACTTCAAACTTGATTTGCTATAGAGGTTATGCAGGTGACTTAATTTTATTCCAAAAATGCTTAGCAACTTTAGACTGAGTGGCATTTCTTCAATGTATTTCTTTGTTGTTGTGGCAACGGCTTGTTTGCTAAAAACAGTTGATGATTTAGGACATTTTGACTGCAACAAATGGACTCAAAAACTTATTTTTAAGAAGAAAAAGGTAATAAGTTTTATTGTGTGTAATTTTAATGTCTGATAAATGTGAGAAGCTAAAGTTTATCTGCTTTGCTACAACTGTTGACTTGATTTTCTCTTTTTACATGTCAGTTACAAACCCAGTGCTCAGTAGACTTGTTGTGGGTTGAATTTGTTATCAAACTGTAGTTTATTTTTTTCAGTTTTAGCTGTTTATTGAACTCTTACAAGAGAAAATGTTCTTTCTCTCCATTGACTCTAATGCATCCTTGCCACTCAGCATGAACATTTAGAATGCTGTGACGTCACCTGCATAACCTCTATTATTTCCATGGGAACCACTGTTGCTTCCCAAGCCCTATGCAACACATTGTGCTGTCCTCCTCTTCTGTCACCATGAGGTCTCGCACCGACAAAGCTTAATTTTTTTAAGCACTTCACTGATACTTGTTCAAATGAGTGTCTACATTTTATACTGGTTTTAGTATCCTACTTTTGACAATCTTATTTAAAATATTGTTTTCCCTCTTTCTCAACAGCCACAGTTCAGAGCTGCATCGATTTTACGGAAGAAAATCAGCCAGCAGCAGCTCCAGCAACACAGGAGGCCCTTGACTCTGTTGAAGAAGCTGGAAACAGCCAGCTAGAAAAAGACTTTGCACCGTACAGTGATGCCAGCAACGGTGAGGTCGAAAATGAAGCAAGGCCACCAAGAAATCTGAAGAAAACTGTTTCAGAGCAGCCCAGCGCCAAGCCTGGAGAGCATCCACACTGTTGTGACGTTCGTGGAAGAGGTTTCATGAGAAAGTGTGATCTTAGAGTCCATGAGCATCAATGTGATGTGTGCCAAAAGTCATTCACACGGCGCAGTCGTCTTCAACTACACAAACTCACTCACACTGGGGAAAAGCCCCTCTGTTGTAGTGTCTGCAATAAGTCGTTTACAGGCAACAGTGATCTTCAGACACATAAACGCCTTCACACTGGAGAAAGCCCCACTGTTGTAGTGTCTGCAATAAGTCATTTGCATGTAGCAGTAATCTCAAAACACATGAGAGGATTCACACCGGAGAAAGGCCCTACTCTTGTGACATGTGTGAGAAAAGATTTAGGTATCGTCATAATTTATTAGACCACAAGCGCGTGCACACAGGCGAAAAACCGTACCGTTGTAGCGTCTGCAATAAGTCGTTTACATGTAGCAATAATCTTCAGACACACAAACTCACTCACACTGGAGAAAAGCCCCACTGTTGTAGTGTCTGCAAAAAGCCATTTGCAAATCGCAGTAATCTCAAAAAACATGAGAGGATTCACACCGGAGAAAGGCCCTACTCTTGTGACATGTGTGAGAAAAGATTTAGGTATCGTGATAATTTATTAGACCACAAGCGCGTGCACACAGGCGAAAAACCGTTCTGTTGTAGTGTCTGCAATAAGTCGTTTACATGTAGCAATAATCTTAAGATACATGAACGCCTTCACACTGGAGAAAAGCCCTACTCGTGTGATATGTGTGAAAAAAGATTCAGGCAAAGTCATTCTCTAAAATACCACAAGCGCGTGCACACAGGCGAAAAACCGTACCGTTGTAGCGTCTGCAATAAGTCGTTTACAGGCAACAGTGATCTTCAGAAACATAAACGCACTCACACTGGAGAAAAGCCCTACTCGTGTGACAAATGCGAGAAAGCGTTCAGTCGAAATGCAAATCTGAAAAGACACAAATGTAAACCAAAAGAAGAGGCGACGCGCAGTGATGGAGCTGCTGCAGAAGACGATCCGGACAGGAAGACAGAAGCAGAGTTTTCCTTTTGTGTGCTTTGTGGGAGGCAATCCAACTTTAACACTCACCTGAAACACCTGCAGGAAGTAAAGCCGGTTATCTGTGAAGTGTGTGGTCCTCTGCCAAAAACACCGGAGATGAAACTGACTTGACTACTTAAGTTTTGGCCGAAGCTACAAATAAAGAGCATTGTAACTGTATCCAAGCCTGGATTCTTTATGTAGTTCAGAGATGCACCGATCCGATACTGGGATCGAATATCGATGCCGATCCAGGAAATTTTGCTGGACCGAGTATCGGCTCCATGATATCGGTTCAATCGATATCCTAGTTGTGTTTAATTGGACATAATGAGTCTGATTTATGTCTGATGTTGAGCCAGAATGTCTCATAATGTTTGACATTTTATTCTTTCTCTCTTTCTTCCTTCTCTTTTTCTTTCTCTCTCTCTTCTCACTCTCCTCTCTCTTCTCTTTTCTTTCTCTCTTTCTTCTAATTCTCTCTTCTACTCTGTCTTCTCTTCGTTCTTTCTTTCTCTTTCTCTCCTAGCGCTCTCTCTTTCCCTCTCTCTCTCTTTCTTCTCGCTCTCTCTCTTTCTCTCCTCTTTCTCTCTCTTTTCTCTTTCTTCTATCTATTTCTGTCTTTCTCTCTCTCTTTCTCTCTCTCTCTTTCTCTCCTCGTGCTCTCTCTCTTCTCTCTTTCTTTCTTTCTTCTCTCTTTCTCTCTCTCCTCTTTTCTCTCTCTTTCTTCTCTTCTCTCTCTCTCTCACCTCACGCTCTCTTTCTCTCTTTCTTCTCTCTCTCTCTCCTCGCGCTCTCTCTCTTTTCTTCTCTCTCTTTCTTCTCTTCTCTCTCTCTCCCACCTCACGCTCTCTCTTTCTTTTTCTCTTTCTTCTCTTCTCTCTCTCTCCCACCTCACGCTCTCTCTTTCTTTCTCTCTTTCTTCTCTTCTCTCTCTCTTTCTTCTCTCTTCTCTTTCATTTCTTCTCTCTCTCCTCTTTTCTCTCTTTTTCTTCTCTTCTCTCTCTCTTTCTTATCTCTTTCTCTCCCTCTCTTTCTTTCTCTCTTTCTTCTCTCTCAATTTTCAATTTCAATTTCAATTTCAAAAGGCTTTATTGGCACGATTGCACAACAACATTGCCAAAGCAAAAATAACAATAATAACAGTAATAACAACAATATAAACAGCAATCAATATTCTAAATAACAATATATACATATATATACATACACACACAGGTCAGGTGGTTGTATCAGATGTGTGGTTGTTGTGGTTGTCCCTCAGGTTGTGGCACAGTCGGACATATTTAGCTGCTGCTAAGCTGCTGACTCTGTTCTCTCCAAGAATGTGTTGCATTTTGGTTTGTTCAGGTAGAGAATCAAAGCCAGGGACCTGCTGGTTCATTTTGGAGAAGAACTGGCCTCTGATGTTGTCATATTTGCTGCAGTGAATGAGGAAGTGTGTCTCTGTCTCCACTTGTCTGAGTGGACATAGTTGACACAGTCTGTCCTCTGTGGGCAGCCAGGTCTGTCTGTGTCTGCCCGTCTCTATGGCCAAGCTGTGGTCACTGAGTCTGTACTGAGTCTCTTTCTCTCTCTTCTTCTTAACTTGTTCAGTTTTGTCTTGCGGTATAAATAACACTATATGATCGAAAGTCGTATGTTTTGAAAAGGAAAAAAGAGCTATTTCAGTCCTTACACTAGTATCGGTTGATATCGGGTATCGGCAGATGTGTAATTCCAAAGTATCAGGATCGGTATTGGAACTGAAAAAGCTGGATCGGTGCATCCCTAATGTGGTTAATCATATTTCTGCTAAACATTAGTGTTTAACAGGTCACATCTGCTACTTTGTTATGGTTTGTTTATAATATTAACTTTGACTTTCAGTTTATTGTATATACTGTATTTAAATAGGGCTGGGCAATATCGTGATAAAAATCGAATCGTGAGCTCATCCCTGTGACAATCTGCTTTTTTAAAGAAATCGTGATATCAGGATTTATCAATTCTCGATTTAATCCATCTGTTCAAACACAGACTCTTTTTTTTCTGACTGACTTTTCTCAACCTCAGAATTGTCAAGTTTGCTTACAGCAAACCAACCCCAAGTCTGGGTTGGTTGTCACAATGTTTTGTCAATGAGAGATCAATGACAAATGTGTCTTGTCTTTGGTTTGATTTCTTATGTTTGATTTCATTTTGATTCAAGAATGTTTTACATTTTCTGAATCAGGAGACGTTAAATTACAAGAAAAAGGAAAATTAAAAAATGCATTTTTGTTAAGATTCTAATGATAATGTAAAACTATATTTTTAATGTGAATTAGTGATCAATAACTTTTGAACAGAACAAGCTCCATGACAATAATTAGATTTATTTTTTAGTTGAAACTTTACACTTTCCTGCATTGAATTGGAATATTTAAAATACAGTATTTTTGAGAAAATCTGTCTTTTGTAAAAGTGTTACAATCAACCCCGACTGGACTGTTTTACTCTCACCTCAGATTTCTTCTACATTTTTTAAACCAGCTCAGAAAAAAACAGTCCTAATTGTCTCTCTGACTCTCCTCTTTGTAAAATCAACAGTTTTAAGCTTTCAGCACAATTTTTTGGAAAAAATAGAACATTTTTACTCAACATCTGAAAATGTACTCTTTGCTATTTTTTTTTTTTTTCGTCTTATCACAATCTTGAACAAATGTTTACAGAAATGTTTTAGCGAGTGAATTTTGGTTCATTTAATGAACATTTTAATCTGACTTTTTTCAAATGCACCAATCACAAGCTGAGATACAGTCAGGGTTCGTACAGATTTTAACTTCAGGTTTTCCATGATTTTTCCTCGACTTCTCCAAAACAATTGCAAACTTTTCATGACCTTGTTTAACATACTTTTTAGTCAACAACAGTCTTTTATTAACTGATTAGGACCAAACACACAAAAAAATAAATAAAAATAAGTTCCAAATAATTTGGATCATAAAATACTTTCAACTTCACAGAATTTTATTTCAGTTTTAAACAAAATTGCAAAATTTTTCAGTTTAATAAAGTAACGTTTTTCCCCATCCTAACAAATTTATTTTAGCTTCAGCTTCACCAAAAACAAAATAAAAATTGCTTGAAGTAATGATTTTTAAACATGACTCAGACGTTTATTAGTTTTCTATTTTACTGAAAAATCATAAAATATTGATTAAAATTCTGCATCACAGCTTGGCTTTTGATCCAAACAAGTTTTTAAATTCAATTTTTTTTTCTATAGCCCAGAAACACAGCAACAGTTTTTACTGACAAAGGATTGACAATGAACTGACAATTGGACATGACTGAATCTTGATCTCTTGTTTTTTATGATTATTAATTGTCCTGCCCTACCAGAACTAATTATTTCCTATGTATTTTTGAGTCTAAAATAATTTTGATTTTTCCAAAACTTTTTCAGAACCCATAGAATTCCTAAACTTTTCCAGGGCCTGGAAATTAGAATAGAATTTTCCATGACTTTTCAAGGTTTTTCATGACTGTACGAACCCTGTACAGTGACTGTGACAACCAACCCCGCTCTCCCCTACATTTCCCTTTTAAAATTTCCTCTTTAGTAGCATTTTTTTATATAAACGACATTCAAGTTTTGGATGTCTTGAAAACAACATTCGATAAATCACCCAGCTCTACGTTCGTGAAATAAATTAAAATACACACACACACTTGTTAATAAAACCTTTTATTTTCCATTTTTGTGAAGTTTTCCAAATTTTCTTTTTCCGTGATCCATCTACACATCACATCCCCCCAAAAAAACGCAATGATTTTATTTATGTTACAACGATGAACCAAAGCTTATTATTGCTCCTCTAGGATCAAAACAATCAGACGCTAAGTGAGTAAGCTAGCTAAAAACGCAACAACACCACACGTACATAAGGTTATAGCGACATTAGCTTTGGTATAAACTAACTTCAGGTGGATGAAACCGCAACAAAATGGAGTGCTGCTGGGTAATAACGAACGAACAGCAGATGTGAGAGTTTAAGAGCAAGTTTGACATTGGGTGAAACTCCTGAGAAATAGCACCGGCTCGTCGAAAGATCGTGTATTTACAAGTTATAGCTGCAGTTTTTTTTAATTTGTTCTCGTGTAAAATCCAGGCCACGTTCGCGCTGCAGGGTCAGTTCAGGTTTTGCTTTTTGCCTCTCCTACAGTTATTTCAAAATATTTTACAGTTCGACGAGGCAAAGAGTAAAAAGTGAACGCATTGACAAAAGAACAGAGAAGACTAATGTGAACTTTCTAGAAATTGTCAGCTCAGGACAAAACCAACATAAATTTGAGGAAAAAGCTACAAGCTACAGGATGCGCATTGACATTTGGTTTAAAAATGTTCCTCAATATTGTCTGACGGAGGCGAAATTACGAGAAACACCGGATAAAATGTTTTTCTCTTGGCTACTTTTCGTTAAGCAGGCGTTTTATGTGAGAAACAGAGTGGCTCAACCGGCCTGTTTGGAGATTTTTTTGGGGGCTGCACACAGTCGCAGAGTGGTTAGAGCTCTGGCTTCTACAGTACTCCCGGGTCGAGCAAAGTTAACATCTCACGATCTCTCTGGGTGGAGTTGGCCACTGTCCAGGGTGTTCCCCCGCCTAAGGCCCAAAGTCACAGGGATAGGCTCCAGTCACACATGACTCCAAGAGCGGTAGAAAATGAATACATTTACTCAACAGACTAAAAACATCTTATTTAAGGAGAGAAATGTATTGTTTGATCCCAAAGTCTTTATCAGTGAGAAAACGCCTTAGTGTTCCTGTTGTTTATCTGCTTTTCTGCCACTGTTTACCAGATTTTTTTCATTTATATGTCAAATACAAACTCAGTAGTCAGCTGTAGTTGTCGTTGTTTATATCTGTTATCAGACTGTAGTTGCTTTTTCACATTTTACTCGACTTTTGAACTCTCGCAGGACGAAATATCCTTTCCTGCCATTGACTCTCATGCGTTTTTGCCACTCGCTGCTGACATTTAGAACGCTGTGATGTCGGCTGCATAACTTCTATTCAAACAGACAATGACGCAGAGACAAAACTCTTGCCGTCTTCATCGTGTTTTTGGTTAAGAATATGTAACAAAAGCCTAGTAGTGAGACTAGTTTTTACATCTATAAACCTCTCTTAATACAAAGAATAATAAACCAGAATTAGCCGACAGATCCTGCAGCGTGAACGCAAGCCAGAGCGACCGGACGCTGGTGCCAAAAAAACTAAAATAGTTACTCGTAAATGGTATGCACGTTAATACATTCAAGCTATACATATACAAGTATATACCTATGTACAATGTATAAATAAGATCACAAAACCTTTACATTTTAAACACCAAAAAATAGTAAAAGGGTCAGGTTACAATCTCGGGGGGGTTTCTACAGCTACGAATTAATATCTGTCCAATCAGCAAGTGCTTGTTTTGGAGTAGTCGATGTTGAAAGCGCCGTCTCGTTGGGAAACAAACAAGCTAAAACACAATTAAATCACACTGGAACCCAATTTTTAAGTCAGACTTGCTCTTAAATTGATCCATCTGCTGCATCGTAATCACAGTTTGCTGAAAAATCGACACGTACTGTACATTATTGATAGACATTTGAAGTGAATTTACATTTTAAAGGGTTATTTATGGGGAGAGAAAAAGAAACATTTGTGGTCATTTTGATCATAGAGGAAAAACGATTTGAGTAAAACTAGGCAGCGTCTTTCGTGAGATTTGTCGATTCAAGCAGTCCAATTGTTTATTTATTTTTTATAATTTTACACGCTGGAGTGTTTCACAATGGGAGTGAAGCATGGGGATCTAACTGGGATGACAAAAATTTGCATAGAAAGTAAAATAAAACTGTAAATAATTATGTAATACCTCCAGGTCGTAGCTTTTCGAAGAGGAAGTGTCAAAGTATCGCTAGCCCAAAGCAGCAAAGGCCTGTCAAACACACTTTTTTTTTTTAAACATCGTATCTTTAAAACAAATAACAGAGGAAGCCAACCGAGCTCCACATTTCCCTTTTAATGCCTTTCCATATCTCCCAACACGACGGTAAAGTTTTGAAGATGCTAACAGACACAGTAGTGGTAAAAACTCGTCAGTGGTTAACAACAACGCAAGTCTGAATCTAATTTTTGCTGCAAATGACTGAAAAGGCCCTTTTTTATGTGAAATGACATTAAAAGTGTACCGTCTTTGAGCCCTGGAGTAGTTAAACTTGAAATCCTACATCTGCTTTTTTTGTTTTCGGGGACAATTCCAGTTCCTCCCACCCTTCACTGACCCCTGCCGGCCTCCCTCACGCGACCGCTTCAGCCCGATTTGGCCCCCACCAGGGTCATGAGTCCGTCTGTGCTCATGGACTTGGGGCGCTCCAGGGGGAAGCCCAGGGCCCGGCTCCAGATCAGCTGAGACAAGACGCCCAGAGCTCGGGACACGCCGAACAGGACAGTGTAGTAGTTCATCTCGGTCATGCCGTAGTACTGCGGAGAACAGAAACACAGAGGAGTGTGAGAGGACAGACCGGTGACGGGGCATTTTCAGATTATTGAGTGTGATTAAAGCGCTCGGCCAGAGGAGGGCAGTAGAGAGATTAGAGGAGAGATGAATAAGCAGCATACATCTTTTTGGATGAATCACAGACTGTCTTGTAGTTTATGAACTGGAGAATTGTTTCGTCAATCAATATTTTCTTTGACAACCAGGGATGCACAAATTAAAATTTTTCAGTAACAAAATTCAAATACATGATTCCCGCAGGTTCTTAAAGTCTTTAAAGTCTTAAAATGCCTTACATTTTTCAAAATTAGGTCTTTGTGTCTTAAATAAAAAATAATAATTAAAGATGTATTTTGAGCAAATTTATCAAAATTAAATGAAGAATGTGCGCGTTTGTGTCAGAGATTTTGCATTTGTTGTTATGCTCATGTAAATGGAAATGTGCATGGAGCACATGAGCTCACTGTTTAGCACTGATTTCCTCGTAGCTGTGGGACCAAAGAAGAATTTTCTTTGGCCAAACCAAAGGCACGTTTGACTTAGCAAGCAAGTTTTAAACTTACTGCGCAATACACATTAGTCTCACACTTCATGCTAAAAATGTGTGACTTTGTCATTGCTAGCGCTGCAGATGTTGGGTGTTCTGCGTAAATGTGCCGTGCGCTTCACTGCTTTTTGTTACATTTTCTTTATTTATATGTGATGCACAATAGATCCTGGACATGTGGTGAAAATATCTGCTTTTAAATTGCCGCTTGTGTAAAGAACTCCCCACATATTTTCCAGTTAGCTCCAAGTTGAGCAACTGCAAAACCCTGATTTGTCATGAAAAGCACTATATAAATTCAATGAATTATTATTGAATTTGAACTTAAAGAATGTTATTTCTCATAGAAAGCGAAGCTCTGATTGGCTGTGTCCAGCTTCACTTTGCAGTCTATAATTAACAGATGTTCTTAAGCAATAACTGCTGCCAAAAATAAATGTAGGATATTAACCACTAACCAGTGTAATAGTTTGCAGAGTGAAAATCAGGTGAACAGCTTTAAAGGGTTAATACGACTGAGGTAAACTGACCTGCAGCAGGACTCCACTGTGAGCGTCTACGTTGGGCCAGGGGTTTTTGGCTTTGCCCTGCTCCAGAAGCACATTGGGGACGATCTTGTAGAGCTGAGCCACCAGTTTGAACATGGGATCGCTGGGCAGGTGCTTCAGGGCAAACTCACGCTGACAGGTGTAACGAGGGTCTGTCTTTCTCAGGACGGCATGGCCATAACCGGGAACCACCTACGAAGGAGGGAATTATTTGTTATTTCTGATTAAATAAATAAAGTTGTGATAATCTCAACGCAAATAAATATCTCCATTTTGTGGGATTTTGCTTTAGAAAGTTATTGATCTACCTGTAAAACTCTGATAGATATGAATGAATGTAATATAGTCTATAAGCATGCCCTAGAACAAGTTTTGTTGGCCCCCAGCTTCTTGGTTAATTGTTTTATACTTTAAAAAACTCAGTCCTTCATAAAGGTTATGTAAGCCTGACTAAAAGTCTGGTGTCCCAGTTGTAAAACCTTGTGTGGAGTTCTGAATACAAATGTAAGTAGGAACAAAAGACACATTTCTTCAAGCTTGCTCTAAACAGTCGCCTTCTTCAACACTGAAAGCCCCGATGCAAAATGTTCACACATTTCTATGTAAAGTTGTCTTTTTATGACGACAAACATACAATGGAACTTGTATGGCGCGTCAATGTGTGTGTAACCCATTTCCCAAGCTGGGTCGACCCAGTGTAGACCCAGTGTAGACCCCATCAAGTGGTTTAATAAATGCATTGCAGTCACAGGGCTCATTCAGTGACGTGCAGTTAAGTTACAGCTGGTGAGACGGTTTATTAACAAAAGACACCTTTTTCTTTACTTTGCACACACATACGAAACGTTTCCCATTACAGGAGCACACAAACTTGTGATTTCTTTGCCTCTACATGCACAAATAAAATAAGAGGGGAAAAAAAAAAAATGACCTGTGGTTCGATCCCGCGACCTTTTGCTCAGAGCAACACCTGCTCTCCCAGTTGAGCTTCACGTGAGATGGCGTAATATTCTGAATGAAATGAACTAATAACTGTGCTTATTTTGTGAGCAAAATTATTATGACTTTTAGTCTGTTGCTGTTAAATATTTGCTTGTGATTAATTATTTAGTTGCTTAAGACTCTGTCAAGCTGCAAATTTATATCGACCCTAATCATTTTTGGCCTCACAGTGCAGACACAGTCGTGCTCAGCTTTGCGGGTCGAAATCAAACGAGGACGTCAGAAACACTCGCTCCAGCGTTGACACCATGTGACCCACAAGACACAGTAGATGTGTTGCTCACGTGACATTTCTTAAAGTGGCACACATGTTGACACGGCTCGACACACGCGCCTTTTCTAGTGCTCCATACACGTGTTGACGCGTCGACTCGTTTGGCCCATCACTAGGAACTTGTGTCTGTGTCCTTAATAAAGACTAATAATATCACTGTAAAGATGCACGCAACTAAACAATTTCAAGGTCCCAGTTTAATCACTAATCTACACAGCTGTAAAGTCAGTTTTTGAGCTTTTAAACAGCTTTGTTTGTCTGGTTTCTTCCATAAATTATCAAAACCATATTTTTGCCATTAGAATCTGGTTTTAAAAATACAAAAAATTGCAACACCAACTGCTCAAATTGTGCTAAACATATAAACAAATAAACTAGCCTTCCCTTGCCTACCTTCCTATTTCCCTGTAAAGAACATTTCCTTACCAAATTCATCAATAATCTGTTCTTTGCTATTCACATGTTGTCTCTTGTTGTGTCTGTTCCAGATGCTGCTGCTCCAGTGTCGACGCCTGGACCTCGGTTGCCACTTAATCTTGAGAACCTGGGCCTTTCTCACTGCTTCACTGCTTTACTCCTGCTTCTCTTTGATTGGCTGTCGTAATTCTGCTAGAAAATTTGTTTTCCTCTGCCAAGGGTTTCTAGCTCCAATTTTTTTTCAGTTTTAACTTGCCGAGAGGGAGGGTCTAGGGACAGGGGATGGTCTGGAACAATTGTCCATCTGCCTGTATTTCCTAATAATTACTATTTCTAATTTTCCAATGCTTCTGATGCCATTGACAAAATGTCCCATTGTTTGATTGTCTGACAATTTTGTTTGCTTAGTCATAATCATGTGGTCCTTTGAGATCATTGCTATTGTGATTTTGGGCTATACTAATAAATTGAATTGAATAATGAACGTGAAGTCAGTGTTATCTGAGGTCCAGAATGGGAAGAATAGTATTTCACAGACAGAACTCCAGCTGTGTTTTTGATGAAGAAGCAGTGTTTAAACAGGATTAAAAACTCAAAAACAAAAACGTATGTGTGTCTGAACCCACAGTCTCCTACAACTTTGTCTGCGAAGTGAATTATAAAAAGCTCACACCTCTACTTGACACCAACTATGCTTTTACTACACCTGATTCTTTTGCAGCTTCCTCTAACAACATCAATCAAAGACACTCACCCTCCCAGACTTGAGCGTGTTCCAGATGTAGTCCCTCATCCTCTCGTCGGACACTTCACCTCCGAGCTCCTTCTGCAGCGCCGTCAGCCACACCAGCACCTCCTAAAGCGCACAGCAGGAACAACATGCTCTATATGCTGTACAGGAGATGATGAACACAAACTAATAGTATGTGTGTGTGTGATTGTGCACCTGATTGGCCAGACCGTGCAGAGGACCGGCCAGACCGTTCATGGCCGCGCTGAAGGAGAGGTAAGGATCAGACAAAGCACTGCCGACCAAGTGACTGGTGTGAGCGCTCACGTTTCCTCCCTCGTGGTCACTGGAGACAGAAAAAAAAAGATAAACAGTGAAACCTAATACCAAAAGTTGCATTTTTGAGATGAAAACAGCAAAGGACCTGTACATGAGCGCCTCCATAATGTATTTTATAATTTTCCTTCTGATCAATTCTCTGACTGACTTTTAGTGCCCTCTGGTGGTTATTTAACAGAACGCAGTATTGCCATTACAAGCAGATGAAAATACAGCCAAAAATGAAGCATAAATGAGTTTACAGAACAAAGGTTCTCAGATTTGGGTGGCAACACAGTAAAATGAAGACATTTAAGCCACGTATAAATCAAAGTTGTTTTGTTTTACCTTTAAAAAAGGCATGTTTGAGACAGACCGTTATAGAGCGATTATTTGTTTATAAACACTGGAGAGTCACGCGCACGCAGAAAGAGCCGCCGCTGATTGACACAAGCTGTAGCAGCAACACTAGCTAAGTTATGCTGTTAATTCAACATTTGTGAATGAAATTCTTACATCTTCTTCACTTCTTAAAGTTAATTTTATTCTTGGACCACCAGGAATAATACAGGCCACTTAATCTAATGCAATGATTTGATGAAAACTAAACAGTATAATTTGTTTACACTTCTGTGAATGCATATGCAATATTTGTAGCTTCAATAAATATATAGCAAATTCTCTTTTGTAGTTACAAACCGATAAGCATGTTACCAATGTGGCTCTGCTCTAGAGAAGTAGAAAGGCTTCAAAGTTGTCATTTGGCTTGAGTATTTGAAGATCAAGACGTTTCGACTCTCATCCGAAAAGTCATTTTCAATCTGATGGTAATTGAAAATTACTTTTCGGATGAGAGTCGAAATGTCTCGATCTTCAAATACGCTGTCCAGATGACAACTTTGAAGCCTTTCTACTGTGAATTACTCCTGGACAAATGAAGGACTACACCAACTCCCTGCTTTAGAGTATAAACATTTGCTACAGAAAATATCATTCTAATTATGGTGAAACTGTACACACACAATAACTCTTAATCTAGTCCACCTCGTAATTCCCTTTCTAATATAAAACAAAGCTGAATATAAATATCACAAGGTGTATCAGCTAGTTCAAAGCTCCTTTTTTAACATTTTGCTTTCTACACCTCAAATCTTATTTTTGATTAAACATTAGAAAGCTATAGCTGCTTTTTGATGAAGCCTGTTCCAATGACGCACTCGAGAACTTGTTTGTTCTATAAAAATACATTTTAAATTGAGCTTGTGGATGCGAGGAGCCGGATGTTTCCAGAGAAAATGTCATTACCGGCATAACAACAGCCTGTGATTTGATTAAAGTGACATTTAATCATGTTCATCTGTGACTGGATTAGGTCTGTGTGGTGTATTATATTATGTGAGTGTTGTGCACCTGTGGATGGTGAGATAAAGCCTCATGAGCTCTGTGAACTGCTGGTCACTGTAGCCCAGCATGTTGGTGAAGTTATGGGACCAGTCCAGGTTGGAGTCGATGGCCCCGATGCTGCTGCCTTCGCGGTACAAGTTACGGTAGATCTTTGCGGCGATGCAGGGCAGTTTGGCGATCAAGTCCATGGAGTCTTCATAAACAAACTGCAACGAAAAGGCAAACAAAGTTGATTGAGTTATTAATAATTTGGTCAGAAGTACATAAATACTTCTCATTGCAGCAGCAACAACTGATTTGAATTGAAATCAGGGGAATCAGCGTGAGGTAAAACTAGTCTGGTTCTTCTAAAATAACAAGGCAAGAAATGCAAGACTAAGTTTAAGAAATAAAACTTGGGCTACAACAATAAACTTATAACATTTCGAGATTCAAAGCACAATGTCATGAGAATAAAGTCAAAGCCATAAAAAGCATTTTTTCAATATTAAAGTAGAAGTTTTACAAGATTAAAATTGTAATATGGATCATGGAACATTGTTATGACTAAAAAAATCTATTGTGTTGGGTTAGGGTTAGGTTCAAGTCCTGATAATATTTAGCGTATAATCGTAAAATAGCTATTTTAATCACCTAAAACTTCAAATTTAATCTATAAAATAGCTTCTTTTTATGGCTTCAACTTTAATCTTAGAAAAAATATGACTTTTTTTTCATTAATGTTTTTTTTTCCTAGTAAAATCATAACTCTCTTAAACTTAGCTTTTCGCTTAATGTTACAAGTTTATTATGGTAGAGCAAACCTTTTATTTGTAATGGTCTTTTATATTCTGTTGAAAAAATGCGTCTGCAATAATGAGAATTTGTTATATCAATGTTGGAAGTCCGGCCCTCCACCACTTTTTCGGGTTTGAATATGGCCCTCGAGTAAAAATAATTGCCCAGCCCTGTTTTAGACTTATGTAAATGCAGTTGCAGTATTTAGTACTAGTCTGGTTCTTCTAAAATAACCAAGGCAAGGTGATTAGCCTGGCAGTAAAGGTCAGTGTTAGCCACATTTAACATGTAGCCACAATGTGCAGCACTCTGGAGCCTTGGCCAAACAAGCTTGGTTCAAAACAATTCACCCTTACCCACACATTGCGTTTGAGGTCATAAACGTCTTTTGAGTCAGGCTGTAAAGTGCTTTTTGAATGACTGAATAGTCACTGACAACAATGGTCCACAGCCAGAATGCAAAGGTGGCTGCCTGCTGCATCGCAAACTAAAGAGGCCAACATTGAGCATTGAAAAACATATCTCATGCCTATAGAGGGACTTTCGGTCGACGTCACTTTTCGCCCTACTGCGCATGCAGAAAGCGCGCCTCTCCATTTGTTTACTTGGGGAAACTTCTTCAAATTAAACACTGAAACGGGATGACAGTGAGCTGTTTGGATCAGGTATGAACTGGTCTGACAGACGTCGGTCTCCTGAAGCTCGAGACCGCGTTTTTCTCGCCGTTTTTCTCACTTACCTGAAAGTAACTTCTAAGGGTCGTAGGACCGAAATTCATCCATAAATGTTAACTTAGCAGCAGAACTTTTGTTTTCACACAGCGATAAACTCTTGTAGTTAGCTGACAACGGAGCTTTTTCAACTTGTTTCCACTGTTTGTGTCTATGTGCGGAGGCTCTTTCTACAGGCGGGGTGCGCGCGCATCGCCTGTGTTGATAAACAAAAAATCCCTCTATAACCAGGGCCGTAGCACCAAATTCTGGCCCCCAGGTACAAATTTTGTTGAGGGGCCCTAATACATAATCTTGTGTTTTAATTATTTTTTTGACTAATTAGAGTTTTATTTTTTTCATATACAGTATACATGTATATACATTTAGTTTCTATGTTGCGATTAAGAGTTTTAGCAGGCTTGAGCAGATCAAGTTGAAGATTTTTACTGTCATGACTACAAAACAAGATATTTATTCTGTGTTTTTTGTGTCATTCACTTGCATAGAGACAAGAATAAAGTGGAATGTATTTTGAACCTCACAATTTAGCTAACTTGTTTGAAGCTATAAACTTGTTGAAATCCCAATTATATACTTAGAAAATCACAGTGAAATTTCCAACACATTATGTAGCTGGATTGAGAAGTTTTATTGATAATATCTGACATAAAACCTTGAGAATTTGCACATTTATTGAACTGGTTTATTTGTGTTAAACCCTGGCTGTTTGTTCACTGAAATCTGCAAACTCTTTCTTATAATACATAGTATAATATTATAATCTCTAGCTGTTATATTTGTGAATAATTTGGTCAAAGAATTCCTCTTTTTTATGTTCAAAGTCCACTTGCTGCATTTTATCGGAGTGATGTTAGTTCTCTGATATCACAATCAATAACATTTAGAGAAACAATTATCTCAGGCAATAAATTACATGCTTTTGGGGGCCCTTTCCTGCCCTGGGCCCCGGAGAAACTAGCACCACCCCCCCCCAGTCTGACACCCCTGCCTGTAACTCAAGGTTCAAGAGTCTTTATTTTCTGTCTCATTGTGGAGCAATTAGATAAAAGTAACGGTCAGTGACACTGGGCTCATTTACTGAGTAATGCCAGGGGCAATGAAGGTGCAAGACAGATGACAATAAGGCAATGACAATTACTCCTTGTGGCAAAACCTAAAGGCACTCTACACTCTTCTGGGGCTTAGAGCTAAATAAAAAGGGGCCAATAGGAGAATCTATATGTTGCTATTAATCCCTAATAATTTGTGGCTGATGGTGATGTGTGTGTCTGGACTGACCTCCCAGTACTTGGACTTGTGGACGCCTTCAGAATAAGCTCGTGCGAAGCTGCTCTCGCTGTTCAGGGCTGTGATGGCGGCGCTGAACTGGGACATGGGTGAAGGTTTGTGGGGAAATTGTCCAACATTGTGACGACGTGAGATGGAAGAGCTGCTCTCTTTGCCCACTCTTTGGACACCCAGTTCACCTGTAAGCAGAAATACACACAATTTTATGAGGCTTTGGTAGTTAATTTCATTATGACGCACAGACAGACTTGTGTCCTGACCTGTTCCTCCGTGGGCACCTGTCCCGTGACCAGCAGCCAGAACAGACCCTCAGGCAGCGGCTCCTCTCCTCCGGGAGCTTTGGGCAGCAGCTGCTGGCACTCTGGGATGCTGTAGCCCCTGAAGCGGATTCCCTGAGGACCACGAAACACAAGACACATTAGGACAATACAATCTTCAGAAACAGTGTCACTTTAATATCTTTCGTGGATATAAAAACGGTACATCCCAGCCTTAGTAAAGACAGATTGGACAGAATATTTAACATTTATTTGTCACTGACCTCCTCTGGATCTAAAACCGAGGTCTCGTACACCAGACCCTTCATCCCTCTCATTCCACCGTAAACCTGCGAATCAAGAAGCAAATGTTAGACACAAGTAAAAAAAAAAAATCACATCTAGAGCTGGGCAATATGTTGAATTTTAGATAATACTGTGAATGTTGTTTTGAAGATATAAAAAAGATATCGTGAGGTAAAAACATGCCAAAAATATACTATACTCAGAATTTGTACCAATGACCACTTGTTGAATTCATGAGTCTTATTCCAAACCCTGACGTTGTTTCTCTGTTGTGACTCCACACATTTCTGCTGCAGTTACTCACCATATCCACAGTGATCTGACCGATGTTTGTTTTGCCGTACTGCTGTTTGAAGTTCTTGATCCTGCTCTGTTCTTTGGGGATGAGGTCGGCCAGGACATCTCTTAGATTCTGGGGAAAATGACAAATTATGGATTCAATTCTTAAGCTTTTTTTGTTTTGTTTTACACAATCCAGTAAAAAGAGACTTGAAACTTGAAGAACACAAACTGACTGAAACTTTGGTTGTGAACTGTATGCAGGCATCATTTTCAGCTCTGTTATGACACTTCCTATTGTTACCTAAAATAAACTAAGGTCATTTACTTTATAATGTAAGTGATTTAGCAAAACTAACCCAGCACTGAAGCGTGTTTTCTACACAAAGTAAACTTACCGTTGTTGATGCGCTGGCATTTCTGGCAGCCACAAGGATATAAGCAGCATTCTGTGAAGAAAAATGAGAAAGATAAGACGTGGTGCTCAGTGAACTGCAGTTGCTGGGCTTTTGAAGAAATAAAGTATTTTTATTATAATCTAACAGTTGCTTTCATTCATTCATCCTTTATTTTTAAGAATCTATTTATTCATGTATTCTATGGCTGCAACAATTACTTTGTTGATCGATTATTCGTCTGGCAGTTCTTTCTTTAGATTACTGAAATTTCAACTTCCCTAATCAGTAAAACAACTTTGGAATCATTGTACAGCAAGCAAACGACTCTGCCAAAATTGAAAGATCTAGAGATTGCAATCTCAACTTTGTTTGATCAATGATAAAGTTTGCCAATAAAGATCGACAAATCCATCAACCAGTCACAGTTTGGTGATTACACGCGGCGCTGTATGGTAGTTTTAGACACGCGGTTCAGAGTAGAAGCTGTCGTCCACTACAGTCTTTATTTTAAAGATAAAATCGGTCATTGTTGATGAAATTCTTTAGGTTTTCATAACGACGAGCCACACATTTTATAGAATTAGAAGTAGTAGTAGTATTTATTTTAAGGATGCACCGATCTGATACTGGGATCGGATATCGGTGCCGATCCAGGACATTTTGCTGGATCGGGTATCGGCTCAAATGATATCGATTCAGTCGATATCCTAGTTGTGCCTTTCATTGGACATAATAAGACTAATTTACTGGTTGGTGTTGAACCAAAATGTCTCATATTATTGGACATTTTATTCAGATTAAGTTGTGAAGTTGTAGCTTGCACTATAATTAACAGGTGACCAAATGTCTTCTGTTTTAATAAGAAAGAGAAGCTGTTTCAGTCCTTACACTAGTATCGGTTGATATTGGGTAACGGTAGATACTTAAAGCCAAAGTATCGGAATCGGTATCGAAACTAAAAAGCTGGATCGGTGCATCCCTAATTTATTTCAGTCAAACATAATTCCAAAAATAATAACTGGACTTACAGAATGACCAAAAAGGTGTAGGCTGAAGCAAATGCTTGTTAGGCCTACCCATTTTATATAACATTATGATATAAATGTAAGAAATACAATTATTTTAAATATTCAAAAGGAAGAACTTACAATACACAAAGCATAACTTACTAGGACTCTGAAATATATCTACTGAGAATTAAACGTTTAAATGTTTTTTTCAAGCTAAACAAAGTGTGACATCATTTATTAAGTTAAATTAATTAAAATTAAATAGCCCACAGTAAATCATGTTTATTTATTTATTTATTTGTTTGTTTATTAGTCTATTATTTCTGTTGGTCAAGCTGACCTGGGACATCTATTCTTTCTGATCTAGGGCACATTTTACACACCCATTAAAATTAGGGGAACTTTCACCTATGAAATTAATTTAAAGCTTTTTTTTTAAAAGACATTTAGTTTTTTTTTGTTTTTTTTTGTATAATCTATACGTTGCATGATACTATTTAAACTTTAGATAGTTTTAGTAAAAAAAAAAAAATCAAATCAAAAATCAAGATTGAATGATATGAGGGAAAAAAAACATGATCTATTTTTCCCAGTTCACCCAACCGAATACAAAATTAGTTGAAGATTACTGGAATAATTGATTAACTTGTTGCAGCCCTAAAACTAATCACAATCTGGCTCCATGAATAATATAATATTAATGTTTAATCACATTGCCCAGTCCTTTGAAAAGGGTCTTGATTCTGACAGTGGTTGAAGCCAGAGCAGTAACACAAGTATCGGGGGTAACTTAACTTCACTCTCAAACTGCCCCAAAGAGACGACAAAACCCCCCAAACTCCACAAAGACCCGACCTGCTCGAGTCAAACAAAAGGCCTTTCCTTTAGCCTCTCATTACGACTCCTCAGACCGACACACATTATGTAACCGCTCTTTTAAATAGCACCGACTCGACTTATTCATCCACAAACACCATCTGCTCCACGGCTAAGTTTCTGCTCATTAAAAGTGTTTGAAGTCAAGCCCAAGTCTCCAGGTGCAAACAAGACCTGTCTGAGAGCAACAAATAATTAAAATATGTAAAAAGTATTCATATATCTGATAAAACGTGTGAAGGAATGTCAGTGTTGGAGTAATGACAAAAGCCACTGTTACTGTTTTCGTAGCAGCAGCTTAAATACATTTTCTTTAATTTAAAACAATAATTGAAGAGTTTGCAATAGAGCTGCAAAAATTGATAATGAAAAATGCAAATGAATAGTTGAGCGATTATTCTTTAAATTGACTGATAACTTGGTTCAAAAGCGACGTGAATAAGAGATTATTTATTTACACAAATTGAACCATTAATGCTAATAATGTCGCCTGAAGATATCCTGATGATGTACGTTTGCATATAAAATAGAATTTTCTATCAAAAAACACAACATATTTTTCATTTCATTACATTAAGGTAAGGTTAAGGTATACTTTATTGTCCCCATAGGGAAATTTGTCCTCTGCATTTGACCCATCCTTCAATGCCTCTGGAGCACCTCCTCAGGAGCAGTGATCGCCGCAGTGCAGCGCTCGGGGACACATCTCCAGATGTTCTTGCTAGGCTTGGTCAGGACTACCGTAGCTGGAGGATATTACCCTAACGTGCATGTTATTGGTTGGTGGGAAAACCGGAGTGCCCGGAGGAAACCCACCCAGACACGGGGAGAAACATGCAAACTCCACACAGAAAGGCCCGGCCCGTGCGGGAATCGAAGCCGCGACCTTCTTGCTGTGAGGCGAGAGCGCTAACCGCTCTGCCACCGTTCAGCTCATGGCATGTATTGGAGCTTGTCCAAAGTTTGATTACTGAACAGGTTTGACAATTATTTCAATAATATGTTTGTGGAGATTAATTAATTAGCAAATGTTTTGTTAACAATTTTTAGATTTATATATATGTTTTTAGTGATGCACCGATCCGATACTAGGATCGGATATCGGTGCCGATACTAGATCCACTGACATTTAGTTTTACAACAATCACAAATATGCATTTAGGAAATGTTCATTTTATTTAAAATATATTGGCAGAAAGTTGTGATGCCTAATGGTTAATCTTGCAGTTTTATATTAGTTTCAATAATCTCAATAAAAACATTATTTTTATTATTTCGAAGTGCATTGATCCACTATTATTGACCAAAAAAAGCTTGTCCAGAGAATACAATAATTAAGAGTATAGTCATTAACAGTGTTGATCTCATGACAAACCTTTAACAGCACATCCCAGCTGAGAGAGACATGGATCATTATGTTTGATATCTAACTTTATCATTTGATTAACGATACTCGTTTCATGTGGAGTCATTTGAGGTTTATAGTTTTACTCCAACACAAAGTCTAATTGTAATTTATCTTCTGCAGTAAAGCACGTTCCTAATCAGGCTTCAGAGCAAAGATCCAGCCGATAAGAGCCAGAGAGAGAGAGTGACACTGGTTACATATTCACGTTTTACATATCGACGAGCCAAACAAATGACTTCTGTGCGTCGTGTCGAGAGTTCAGGCAGTTACATAAAAGCACTTAAAGAGAGTGTAGGTCAACAGGTCACTGGGATAAGGAGTCAATAGTGTTTGGTCACTCAAGGTTACGGCACAGCTGCGTCTTCTGTCAAAGTGTGAGGTTCACCTTTGACCTAAATTATAACAACACACAGGAAATGTCATACAAGTACTACTGTTTACTAAAAACATTAATGAGTAAAGAAAATACATTACATTTATCAATTAACAACTTGCTAAAAATACATTATGTTATATATGATATATGATAAATATCGATATATCGCCCAGCCCTAAGAGTGACAGCTACAGATGTCAAGATTATTAGGTTAACCGATAATCGTGATTATTCCAAACACATTATAATCGCAAGAACAAAAAAGTAACAATCGTGGTCATTTTAGAAATAAAATTAAATTCTTTTAGTTCACTCTATAGAAAGGGTTAGGCAAATATGTTGTTATCTTATATATTAAATACATTTTGTTTTTATTTTGTGAATCTGAAAAGTACATTTATGTCACGTCAACTTCAAATATTGGTATCAACAAACAGCAGAAGGTCAAACACAAATTTGCTAAAAAATAATAATAAATTTAAATATTTGTAGCAAATTATGTCTTTGAATCTATACACATTTTAACATTTTAGAGTCAGGCATTATTAAAGTTAGGGTAACTAACTTTTTTGTTGTAAATTTGTAAACTTCGTGGTTTCCACTGAAAAGTATATGATTAATGAGGCACTTTTAATAAAAATTAGACCTCTAAGAACGGTCTTGAATAATAAAGAATCTTAGTTCATATCAGGAACCGAATGCAGCTCTCTGATTGGTTGAGCTTGGGTGGTCTTCTCCAGTTTCACTTTACTGTTTGTATAAAGAAGTTTATGAGCCATAATTGCAACCAAAACCATTGTCAATATTAACCATGTGCCAAAAGATTTATGAGAAGTTGTCAGAATTAAACATAAGTTATGTTTGCATTAGGAAAATCAGCTACTCTGCCTTTAAGTTTTGAAATTAAATTAAAACTAAGGTTTTTGTCACATTAGCATTTTCATTAGGAAAAAAGTATTTCATAAAATTGGTCCCAAACTTGAGGAAAAATGACATGTTTGACAACGAGAATGAAATGTGATCATAACTGTGAATAATCGCTAAATCGTGATATTTTGTCTCGCGATAATCGTAACACTAAAATCTCATATCGTGACATCAAACTACAACTTTGAGAGAGATTTCTGTGGTGCAAAGAGCAAGGTGGACGTTTCTTTACAACAGAAAAACTTGAAAAGGCAGTTTGACTTGATGAATCACTAGTTGTATACAACTTCCTAGTGTAAATACAAAAGCCACGATCATTTAAAACACCCCAAAACAACCTTTAAATGAGCAATGTTTGGTTTATTTTTCCAGTGTTTTGGGTTTACTTGAAGGTCATGCGTGGACAAGAGTGTGCACGAGAATTTTACAATGAGGAACAATCCCAGTTATGCATTACACGTTTTAGGGCGAGGCTACGATGTGACAGAATGATATTTTTTGGATTTTTGCCTATTGTGCAAGCTAAATTCAGTGTCATTAATGATCAGAAACATAATTGCAACAGCAGGCCAGCTCAAATAACAAGCATTAAGCGTCTATTTTTAGGTTTTAAACATACACGTTGCGTACAGGACAGATAATGTTAGATAACCGCGGTGAAACGATAAACTGGTCTTAAGCCGCTCATCAATTATTAGCCATAGCATTTCACAATGTGAGTGTGTGCTAATGCTAAGCTAACGCGCTAGCCTCTATGACTGGCGTTAGCTTAGCGTCAACTTCAAGCACATTCCGGGGGCAAATATTGGGTGTAATTTGTCGTCTTCATACCTTGGAAGCGAGGAGTTTTGGTGCTAGCCGGCTGACGCTGAGAAAGGACATCGTGACAGAGGTGTGATGGTATTTTAAGTGATTCTTTATAAACTTAAGAAGCCGCTGCCCGAAGCTGGTTGAAGGTGCCCCTCCAGAACAAGAAGGTTGAAGAGGGATTCGGGCCCGTGCGCAGCCGCGGCGTTTGATTGGTCTACGGCTTGGACGTACAAGTGACGCACGAGGCCGTGATTGGCTGGAGCAGCGGCGAGGATCACGACGTCCGCCCTTCCGTGTCAAATGTGGTAGTAGCAGGTGTTTTAGGCACAAATGTGTAATAAAATGTGAAGTAATTAAAGCGCGTTGAGTAGCAAAAGTTAGAGCAAAAATAGTGGGAGCTATTTTCAAGTTAAAGCTTAAAGTGCGTATGACAGGTTGGAGTACATTTTTGGTAAAATATAGCAAACATGATTATGATTAAGATTTGACTAAACATTTAGCTTGTTTTTACCCAATTTGGTTGCTTTTAGGAAGTTTATTATTGTCTTTTGTCCAGTAAATATGACATAAGCGGAGAGGAATCTACAAATGTTACCATAGCAACCACATTGTAAATCTGGGCCAAAATCAACATAACTAACCCAGAAGTGACAACGTGACAAAGTATTATAACTTATAAGACTTTAACTCCCAGTACAAAGTGTTAATTGTGTGTATAATGTCTTTTTGATGACATATGTGGAGGGATTCTGTTATAGAACTCAGATTACTTCCTCTAATTTTTACCTTTTGTTTGTCAATTTCTTCATAAATTGCTACTTAACTGCTGTAAAACTATGATAAATGTTTACCACAAAGACTAACACACCAAACTAAGTCAAAATTAGAAAAATGTGTTAATCTGTCATATGGGCTTTAAAGTAAAGTAAAAACGAATATTTTGCTGGACTCAAGTAAGAACTGGCTAACTTAGACTTATATTACAATATTATTACTCAAGCTAAGTTATAATATGGCAAATGTAAACCTAATTAATCACTCAAAACAATGCCACCCACCAAGAGCAGCACATGTGGCTGAAAGTTTTGAATAAAATACATTATAACAAAGATGTAACAAAACCTTTGCAAAACAAGAGGAGCTCTTTATTATACAGGTTCTGGGAAAATGCCTAGTTGTTCTCAAGACTCATGGCCATTTTCAAAACAGCTACATGCAGTTTCTGTACAGTCTTTTGAACATAACTACAACAAAAATGTATTTATCAAAAACATACATCACCTACATATATATAAATAAACATACAATGTAATAATGCATTAGTTTGTACTTCATCAGTTTGACTCTGGCAGAATAAATCATTAAAGTGCACAAAAGTGCATTTGGCACATATAAATACATCATTCAAATAAACCTTGCATTAGGGCTGGGCGATATCATGATAAACTGAATCGTGCGCTCATCTCTCTGACAATCTGCTTTTGAACAAATCGTCATATTGTCATTTCTCTGTTTGATGCAACTGTCTGTTCAAATAGGACCCTACTTCTCTTAATGGTCAGTCTTTGTCCTGCTCAGAGTGAGTGACAGTTGTATTTAATCCCAGTGAAGTAGGAACTTTCTTAACAAGCAGATGATTTTATTCACTCCAAAGACAAAAGGAAAAAATAGACACTGAACAAGAATTGATCTGGCTCCAAGACAATCGTGACATTACTTTTTCTTCTTTCTATACCGCCCATCCCTACCTTGTATTTAAAAACTGAACAGAGAACACACTTTATAAAGCACTGGCCCAGAAACAGATGGAAACATTTAGTTTTTCAGTTGTGTCAGAGCAGGGATCTCCAACCTGTAGCTCGCCAACAGAAGTGAGAAGTGACATTTGTTCTCAAGTAACTGAAAAGTTTCTTCAAAATAATGTCAATCATGAGTGTGTTTACATGTGCACGAATAACCCGGTTATGAGCAGTATTCTGGTTATGACAATAATCTGGATATAGGCCACGTTTACATGATGTTTCCTAATTCCGAATTAAGTATTCCGAATTAATTAATTCGGAACTAAATATTTTCCTTCAAGTTTACATGGAAATAATAATTCCCAATAAAGGTTTACATGTTAAACACGCTAAATCGGCTTTATCTTATTCCGCTTAACGTCTGGGTTAGAAAGAGAGAGGAAAGGGAACGCACATACGTCATTACGTCTACCGGAAAAACACACATCCGATGGATACGGGATACCGGCTCGTGGCTTTTCTATCTCCTGGGATTGTTGTAACGCCACGGACGCAATGATACTAACTTTTTTGGAGTCGTTCCAATGAAAGTCTTTAAGCAGCATCTGGAGAATCACATCATCAGCTCCACGTCATGTTCTGTGAGCGGAGGAAAAGTAGTTCCAGTTTCCACTTGTTTGGGATCAGAGCAGCGTCTCTCTCCGTGTACATGATGTACACTCCTTGTTCAAAACTTTCCGCTGCCTCTGCAAAAAGGTTAGTGTTTTGTGTTTCTCTCACCCACTTTTTTTATTGTTGTAGCTCCTGTAGCGCACTTATATGTAAAACAAAAAAGTTTTCGAGTCCGTGCCGCCATCTTGCAGCGTCACCGGGTCAGAGAGGCGACGTAACGAGCATGCGCAGTGCGAACGGAATTATTTTTATTCCGAATAAAACGGTTACATGAGAAAGGAATAAATTATTTGGATTTAAAAGCGGAATAAACCACCCACTTTATTCGGAATTAAGTTTAAATCCGAATAAACTTTTCATTAGGAATTAAGTGTTTACATGGTATTTTTAAAGCAGAATTAATTTTAATTCAGAATTAAATTATCTTTATTCGGAATTAAAGCCGTCATGTAAACGGGCCGTATAGTGTTTACATGTGATCAAAACCTGGTTATTCATGTTCCTGTTTACATGAGCACTGGGAGTATCCTGGATATTCAGACTGGTAACTATGGCAACAATGACACAGATATGGCAGGAACTAAGCATGTTAGAAACTTTGCTAACTTATGGGTTTTAAACATGTTTAGAGCAACAAACTGACAAAATACAACTAAATAAGAACATCAGACTGTAGGTCAGAGTCAGAGCTTTGGGAAAAGTGATTTTAACAATGAAAAAATATGTCTGAATTCTGAAGAGTCGGTTCAAAGTTACAGCATTGTGTTACAAGTTACTTTATAGTTTTATAATGAGGACACATTACAAATAAAAAATGAATAAATAAGTGTCATAGGCTCCGAACCG
Source organism: Mugilogobius chulae (assembly GCA_038363315.1). Classification (NCBI taxonomy): domain Eukaryota; kingdom Metazoa; phylum Chordata; class Actinopteri; order Gobiiformes; family Gobiidae; genus Mugilogobius; species Mugilogobius chulae. Next base: position 30,486,411 of record CM076414.1, read on the forward strand.
AAACGAGAAAAAGTGCTTTAAAAAAAATATATGAAAAAGAAAATAATAATTTTGAGTAATTTTGGGGAATTTCCTGCTTCTGCCAGATCAACAGACTTTGGCTAAAGAAAATGGCTTAAAAAAAGAGGAATATTAGATGGCTAAAATTTTAACAAATACAATAGCTACAAAAATAATATTATGAGTAAGAGTTTACAGTTTTCAGTGAACAAATAGCCAGGGTTTGGCACAAATGATCACCTATAAATATGCTTATTAACTTGAATATTGTCAATAAATTTCACAACTTCAACATTATAAAACATCCAAAATGTCACAAGGATTTTCTAAGTGATTTTGGCCAAGTTAGCTTAAAACATTGTTAGCTAAAATGTTTTTTAGGCGTTTATGGCAATACAAATCATGTAAGGTAGCATTAAAAAGCATTTAATTTCCCTGCAAAAAAAAACTATTTATGTGTAGAAATTAAATCAGTTGGCTGTAAATGAATATTCTAGAAGGAAATAAAACCCAAATGAATAGAAAAATGACGAGAGACAACTAAATAATTAAAACACAAGATCATGTATTAGGGGCCCATCACTAAGTTTGTACCTGGGGCCCAGAATTTGGTGCTACGCCCCTGGTTCAGATACTCAGTTCCATCTCTTCTAAAAATGTAACGTTTGAGCAACAAGACAAGAGACTCTAAATGGAAATGAGAAAACTGGTACTTCTCTTTTTCCTCTTAAAGCGCTGAGTAAAGAGTAAAATGTATTTGGGCAATATCATTATTCAAGAAAAAGCGATTTTAAGATGAACTTTCTAAACAGAAGATTCCATTTTGTTAATTGAAGTTGATCTAAACAACTTCAATAAACAAAAAAAATCTTGTCTTTTCAAAGAATAGATTCAAAAATGTCAAATAAGTAAAGCATATTTGAAAGAGCATTTCCCATTGTCAACATATTTTGGTATCACTTTATATTAATTATACCTTATTTACCCTTACTAAAGCCTTATTAAATCATGAATAAAGAGTTAACAATTAATGAATAAATCATTAATTAATGAATGGAAGTGTTTATTAAGGTTTAGTAACTGCTCAATAAAGGAGCTAAGATTAGGATTTTGGGTTAATGGTTTGGGCTTGTAGTAATTAAGTCGTTACTAAGCCTTAATAGCCTATTTTGTTCATTAACTTCTCATTTGTTCATTAAGAATAATCCATTATTCATGCTTTATTAAGAGTGTATTAAGGCTAATCAAGATGTAGTTAATATAAAGTGTTACCCATATTTTTTGTGTTTTGTTTAAATGTATTTACTTTCCTATTATACATTTTCACTTTAGAGTCTTAATTTTGCGCACTAATAAGTCAACAGATTGTTTTATAAAAGCAGCTCTGAGGTTGGAGATCTCTGCTTTAAATTCTCCTGTTTCACGTCCCAAAAGGCAGCATCACCATTAATCAATAATAAAACAAGAAAACATGAGTGTTTTGTGGACATAGGTTGTAAAAAAAAAACATCTTTCAAGTGTCTTGTATTGGCAGATTTGTGCAGACAAAACCCTGACGGACAGGAAAGAAAGAGAACGCATTGTAAACTACTCCACGTCATGCAGCCGTTATGACATGCATGTTCTAAATGTAAACTTTTGCAGAATCGGAGGGCCACAGTCTGTCTGGCCGAGAAGTTCATCACAGCAGAAATAATTAGGGCTGGGACAATAAATCGTTTGCAAGAGTTTTTGAGAATCACATTGTATCGTTATAAACCTAATGGAAGTAAATTCGTAACTGTAAATTGTAAAATAAGTTTATTTTGTGTGGTTTTATGCAACATGTGTTTGATACAGATAAAGCAGCTGTTGGCATCAGTATTGTTCAGATCTGCTTCGCCGCTGATTGATTCAAAAGAAGGAAGAAATCCCATTTGTTTGCATTCGTACTTTTACAAATGACATTAAAGATGGAGTAGCTGATTTAGGTTTAAATCTGACAACTTCCTCTCATCCTTCCTTCAACTTCCTGCAACACATTGTTAACGTGCATGAAAGCAGAGTGGTTGGAGCTCTAGATTCCCAATACGGAGGTTGTGGGTTCGACTCCCGGGTCGGACCATATCAACTTCTCTCTGGGTGGAGTTTGCATGTTCTCCTCGTGTAAGTATTTGTTTTCTTTGGGTACTCCGGTTTCCTCCTTTAATTGACTTGCAGCAGCCTCTGTGTTCTAACCTCCACAGGACTCCGGACCCCCTGTGCCCCCCCACCAGGACCAGAGCGTACTGTGCACCCCCGCTACAGCTGTCAACCCCCTCTCACGACCAGTGTTGGGAGAAAAAGTAATTAGTAACTCATTACTTTTTAAAAATCTAATTAGTTAAACTACTTAGTTGCAGCAGCTGCTTAAAGTGGAGGTTACGCACAATTTTAAAGAACACTTTCATGAATGTGGCCCAATGTTTCCAAGACTAAAGAGATGCAAGTTGATTTCAGGAAATGTTTTCCTTTTCTCACGCCAACATCTTTTAACTCTCAGCCTGTCAAAGTTGTGTATCGTCGATACAAATATTTGAGTATCCATTTTTGACGATAAACTAACATTTGAAGCACAAGTGGACGCTCTGTGAGATAAGAAGGTGGAAAGTGTATTAAATATGTCCAGAAATGGCAGTTTCAGAGCCTGATTTATGCTTATAAAGTCGTGAAAAGCAAAGTCGGGCCACAAAATGCTTGCAAATGTTTATTGGAATTGTTTTTTTTTGTCTAATTTAATGCCAAGGATAAACCACAGAAGCTACATTTTAGACTTTATCTTATTACATTCAATGGTAGCTTCACTGCGGTAATGGCGGCCACAGCAAATTTATTTTGCTGCAGGAGCTCTATATATTGTATCAACCTTTAAATACCTAATCATATCCTGCAAAGTCGCATTGTCCCAGCCCTAGAAATAATTGTGTTTGTGGCGAGTTTGTAAGAAAGCGTGTTGTTGTTGTTTGAATATATTGTTGGTTTGGTCCCAGTCCTGTGCTGTTGTGATCTGACCCAGAGGTCGTGCATAAGAGTCACTCAGTCCAAAAGAGCCAGTTTAGTCGTCCTCCTCGTCCTCTTCCTCCTCCGGCTCCGGGTAAATGCTGTGCTGGAGGCAGGTGTGCAGGTAGTTCACGACCGTCCGCTGGAAGTGAACGACGCTGCGAGGATCCTTCAGGACGTGGCCCTCGTCTGGGTACAGCTGCAGGGAGTAGTTGGCCTCCACTTTCACCAGGCGACTCAGGAGCTCCGCGCTGTGCTGGAAGTGAACCCTGGCTGAAATGTACATGACACGTTTGATTATGTATTACAAATTATATCCTCATTTTCAACACGTGTATCTCTTACCATCCGCTGTTCCATGAATTATAAGAAAATTCTCGTCTTTCAGTTTGTTTATTTCTCCTAATAATGAGGCCATCTGAAATCAAACAGAAGAAGGAATCTGTTTTCTCTTCATTTTTTTCTTTGATATGGAAAAAAATGTCACTCGAGCAATCAATCAAAATTAATTGTAGAGAAACAATTGTATTCTGCATTGAGACTTTGTACATAAATTTTCTAACAAATAAAGGTTAAAAAGTGTCTTCCAAATAGAGCAAATTAACAGTGTTTGACTACGGCAACACCCATTAGGACAAACAACATAGAATACTATTGTCATCATTAACTTTTTTATTTTGAGTTACGTAAGTTTGAGCTTTACTTTTGCAAAATCACAATATTTAACTGTAACTTAAACAGTTCAGATCAGAGAAACTTCGAGGTCACCGATGTTAGTGTTAAATTGAATTGAAGTGTCGAAAACACAAGATTTCACGTGACGTGATCAAAACATTAATTTTCAGACTTTTTATGTCATATGAAGTAACGAAAATTGTTTTCAGACATATTACAAACATATTACTTTATTATAAGGGGAGAAAAATAATAGTACCAAAAAACAAAAATGAGAATCAAGTTTGCTCTTACTGAATAAGCGTGTTCCTCTTTTGCAGGTAGGCCCAGATATCTCTCTGAAAAAGCTGCACCTGAAACACAAAACACAAAATTAATATAATTTTATATGAAAAAAGTTTCATCGTTGTGACAAAGTGGCAAATGTGTGAAGAACACCTGAGTGTCTGTCTTAGCTTTTGTTTTTTAGAAACTCCTTGTGGCAAAAAACAAACAAACAAACAAACAAACAACAACATCAAAGTAGGTTTTGTGTTGTCATGGTGACAGCTAGCATTCTTAATAGGGATATAGGCTATATATTTTATGCTGTAATAAGAAAGAAATACAATTAAAGGGCCAGCTTTGGAATGAAAACATACAAGTAAGTAAGTAAGTAAGTAAGTAAGTAAGTAAGTAAGTAATCTTTACATGATGCTTTAGTGTAATAATAAGCAGTGTTGCGTTGTCCTCACTCACTGTAGAGTCTGAAGTCTGTTATCGGAGCGACCGCAGCGGCGCACTGAAACAGATTGTCCGTGGCAGCTAACATCTTTAGAGTTAAATAACCTCCAAACGCCTGGGGACGAGAGAGAGAATGGAAAGCATTACTCAAAAGGCAAACTTTAACCTCTCCAGTGTCAGCCAAAACAAACACGACTCCAACAACTACTGTGTTGGGGAAAGTTCACTCACCTTTCCATAGAGAGCCATTCTGCGATCGTCGATAAAAGGCAGTTGCATTAGCCACCTGTAGACAAAGCATAAACGGAGAAATGTGGCTCAATAAAAGACATGGCTGTGTTCCACATATCAGCATTACATTTTTATAACGCCGAGAGAGCGCTGGCACCTTTAACAAACGACTTTAGTTTCACTACACAAACTATCAAGTGCTTCGGCAACACTTTAAAAGACCACCACGTTACCTACCAGTTAATTACCGTGTCACTTACTAGTATCTAACAGTGACACTTAGTAGTACTTACTCTGGTACTTATAGTGGTACTTATACTGGTACCTAGAGTGGTACTTTGAGGGGTACTTGTACCAACAGTTACTGGTACATAACACTGATAGTTAATGGTACTTACAGTGGTACTTATGGTAGTACTTACAGTGGTACTTATGGTGGTTCCTGCAGTGGTACCTAGGGTGGTACTTGGAGGGGTACTTGTGTCAGCAGTTACTGGTACTTACAGAGGTACCTTTTAGTACACTTACCATTACTTTCATTTGGTACTTATATTGGTACAAATTCCTACACTTAGCAGTACATATTGCAGCACTTACCACCTTTATTACTTTGTGGCACACACATTTGTTTCAGTGGTCACTGTAAGTACCAGTAACTGCTGACACAATTACCCCACCATAAGTACCACTGTAAATACCAGTAAATATCAATGGTATGTACCAGTAACTGCTGGTACAAGTATCCCTCCAAGTACCACCTTAGGTAACACCATAAGTACCACTGTAAGTACCAGTAACTATCAGTGTTATGTACTAGTCACTGTTGGTGCAAGTACCCCTCAAAGTACCACTGTAGGTACTAGTGTAAATAGAACTGTAAGTACCAGTAACTATCAGTGTTTTGTACTAGTAACTGTTGGTACAAGTACTCCTCAAAGTACCACTCTAGGTACCAGTGTAAGTACCACTGTAAGAATCAGTAACTATCAGTGTTATGTACTAGTCACTGTTGGTGCAAGTACTCCTCAAAGTACCACTCTAGGTACCAGTGTAAGTACCACTGTAAGTACCAGAGTAAGTACTACTAAGTGTCACTGTTAGATACTAGTAAGTGACACAGTAATTAACTGGTAGGTAACGTGGTGGTCTTTTTAAATTGCTACTAGTGCTTTTTATTGTATGTTAGTTATTGTTGCAGCAGGTTTAGAGCTCGGTTTAAATCATTTGGTTAATTTTGTAGATAAAGCATAGATTCTTTTTAGTATTTTAGTGAACTAGACACTACTGAAAAGCAGAGATGGATAGTCCTCAGTTACAGAAGCTTTTTAGAGAAATTGTACTTTTCAGAGTAGATTTCAAGCAAGATTCATTTACTTGTGTACTATTCTGAATTAAAGCAGAACTAGGTAACATTTTGATCTTGTTAAATGTCTTTGTAAGTCTCCATGATGATGGTCACATGTGTATTTTGGGGGATTTGAAGCATGTGTCGGCTCTCTTCACTGTCTCCAGTACGAAATACAACAGCTACCCTTAAGCACTTGTTTTCCTAAGTAGCTTTTTTGGAAGTAACTCTTACTTCGGCCCCTCCACCCGTTGTATATTTTGATTTTGAGAAAACGACTTTTGAATTTACCACAGCACCTATAAATCTAACAATGCAAGTTGATTCTAAAAAGAAGATAACATTTATTTCACTGTAGATTGAACAATTTAGCTGCTTATTCATTTTGCCTATTGAGTTGCCTTAAAGTGACATTGTGTAACTTTCAGGGAGTAAAAAATCTAATCCCATTAAAATAGAGGAACAGAACATTTGTTTGGGGCATTCTTTGTGAATATATACTGTATAAATTTCATGCTATATTGTTGAGTATAGTTGAGTTTTAGTTAAAGTAACAAGATTTCCATGGAAACAAGCAGGATGAGGTTCCCCCGGGACACATTAGATCAGCGGCCCCCAACCTTTTTGCTTGTAAGGACCGGTACTTTCACAAATTTCTTTTCCAGGGACTGGTCGAGGTTTGGTAGCGCCAATAACAACAATGTAAAATGCAAAAAACAAATATTGTGTATATTTTTAGCACACTTATAGCTTGAGTGTGCTGTTTATTGGATTAAGTGGCACTATATTGTCATAGTAAAGCAACAGGAAGTAGTGATAGACTATAAAATAGCAATAAAATAAATATTAAAAAATCCTCTAAGGCCCAGTAGCAGATGGCCCACGGACCGGTTTTGGGCCCCGGACCGGTGGTTGGGGACCCCTGCATTAGATGATTTTAAAGGGGACCTATTGTGTTTTTTTAATTATTTTGTAAGAAACTGGAATATATACAGATGATTAATTTACCTTTAGTTCATTGTAAAACACAATGTTGATCTAAAACAACTTAAAAATAGGAACAGCTCTACTGACTTCCTGTTCAAAACTGCAGAACTGATAAACCCCGCCTCTTCATTTTAAAATGTAACTGTAAAAAGCAACAGATTTTTAAAAAACTATTTTTTATTGCTGGAAAGTGTCTATGGGACAGTGTTGAACTATTTATGCTTCACTTTGAGTAACAAGTAAATACAGACAAGTGGGAGGGATAGGTGGTAGGTGAGAACGGGGATTTCTGAGCACTTGAGCTCCATCTGAAGAACAATACAAGATTACGCAAACATGCATGAATTATTTCAAATATAACTTTAAGTAAACTAATGATGAAGGAAGGCCATCATAACAAGATTAAAACTTAGAAAAGTTAATTTGACATAATAGGTCCCCTTTAAAGGAATGCAACCTTAAATTGTTTAAACTGTGCTTTTGATCAAGTCTATTTGTCACAGTAGAGCTTTTATAATTGCCTGATGCATCAGCTGGTTGGAAAATAATTTTAGAGGACGCACTAGGTAGGTCTTGCTAGCCTTAATGATAAACTGATTATGTGCTACAATAGTTTTGGTCAGCGGTGCCAGTTTTAGCAGAGATCAGACGTTTGTAAATGTACTGACTCCACTGCAGCCAGGTGGTCTTTGACTCGTAGTGATCCGATCTTGCGAGGATCCACAGAGGTCGTCTTCTGTCCGCGAACACTCCTGCTCTCGACCCAGGCCAAGGCCACGTTATGAGCACTGATCAGCACCTGCGGCCACCCAACCTCAAACTCCTCTGTGACCGACGCAGTCCCGGGAAAACTGTCTCTGCAGGAAGCACACGAGAGAGATCACACTCGCACCTCAGCACCTGTCTGCCAGACTGACAATCAGGTTTCACCAAATATGGGAAAAATATCGCTTTGCTTAATTAAACTGAAATATATTGTGAATCAAAAATATATTTCATCTGGCCTTTTCCCAATGTAGAAACTTTTTTTTCAGTTTCTAGTACTTTTTTAATTCCAGTCCCCATCTTAGGCGCGTTCACACAGAGCAGGAACTATAGACTGGGGCCACACACAGGGACTTTTTTTTTTTTTTTGCTCTGAGACTGGTACGTTGTTGGAAACATGTTTCATTCATTCTCACATTTAGATAAACCTTTTTTATCCTTAAAAAAATTATTTAAAAGCAGTAACTTCCAAAAAATGGCCTAATTATTTATATTGTAAATTGTAGCTTAACTATTACTAGGAATTACAGTGAATAACTGTGTTTTATTTTAATTTTCAGTGACGTTTTTAGGTTTTGTAGATCATAGTTTTATGAAGAATCGACAAAGACAACTTTTGTTTTCCTAACACCACTTAAGTATTTAAGTATGTAAGTAAGTAAGTAAGTAAGTAAGAAATCTATGTTTGTATAGTGCAGCCGTTCCCAAACTTTTCGGAGTCGCGGCCCCCCTTATTGGCCCGTAGATTGCCTGAGGCCCCTCAGTAATATTTCACGCTCCATTTAAAATTAAGTACAATGTAGATACTCTCATGTTAAGATGCCAAAACAGCAAAATAATAATGTCTGTGGACTTAGTGTGGATTTAAAAGAGTAAATTAATCAAAAAATATTTAAGTTAGTCTCAAACACAGTTTTCTGTCATGCTTCATAGTTAGGGATGGGTATCGAGAGCCGGTTCTACTTGGGAACCGGTTCTATTTTTAGCAATCCACTGGATTCGTTAGTCTCCTCTCTTATCGATTCTTCTTATCGATGCCGCTTTGGGCCGCTGTGCCTTTAAATACTGCGTAAACTTCAACCTCACGCTGGGCTATTCAGTTCAGTTTCATTACAAGCACAAGTTTTAGCTTTGGCAAAGCCTAAGTCTCTCACCAATTCACGTGGATACAGCGCGTTTACGTACAGCGCGCACAGGAAAAGAGAGAAGAAACGGAGACAATATGTACATGTGGCGCACATGCGGCTCACACACCAGCGCCGTGACAGGCAAGCTTCCTCCATTAATATGAATGTTTGAAGGATAGGCGCGTGCATCTACCGTCAGCTGGGGGGTATAAACTCTTTCTTTCCGCGCTCCTATGTACACTTTGTGTGCGTTTTCTTCGAGCCTGGGCGACCTCTCTCTCACTTTCTCTCCTCCGTCTCCTCGGATCCCACAACTGTCAGCAGTGTCAGCCCCGAAGTAAATTGTGTCCGCGCCTCGGAGCGCACGAATTATCCGTCTCTAAGCGAGCTGTGTCCCGTGTATACGGACTGTCCGTTGTGCTGTGCCGTGCCTGTGTCCTGACTAGCGCACACACAGCTGGTCTGGGAGACACGTGCGTTCGCTTCGGACTGAAGCGCGCTGTTCCGCCTTCTCCAAGCGCAGACCGTCACCTGGAGCGGACTTTCTGAATAAAACAACTAGGCTACTGTAGCACAGTTTGTGGGACACGGAGAAAGAGAAAGGCCTGGTGAGCGTAGGGAGAGTGTGATGTGTGTACCAGGACTTCACGTGGCCAAAGTTACACCCTTACATAGCGTTATTAGTGTTATCAATATCAAAATAGTTTATGCCTCTAGCTCTGAAATATTATTTCTGCTCTTCATTTAGTCTATATTTAATTAGTAATCATCATAATATAGTCCACAAATTAGTTAAAATACATTTTTTAAATCTAGATACATAAAACACATAATTTTAAGAATCGATAAGAGAATTGATAAGGAATCGGATCGATAAGAGGAATCGATAATGGCATCGATATCGATAAAATCTTATCGATACCCATCCCTATTCATAGTGAGATGAACCCCTTCCCTTCCTACTCAGTAACAGTAAACTGCCCTGGGGAAGCTCGGCAGAGGCAAACACCTGGCGCCTCAACCTCCGACCACCACAAAGTGTTCCCTAACCTGCATGTTATTGGTTGGTGGGGAAACCGGAGTGCCCGGAGGAAACCACCCAGACACAGGGAGGAACATACAAACTCCACACAGAAAGTTTGGAACTTATTTAATAGTTCCAAACTTTACTGATCCTAATACTAAAGCCAGTTAGACACACTTTCAGAAACTGCTGCTGTGTGAACACAGACATGGGGCTAGTTCTTCTGACTAAACAGGGGCTGGTGGACCGTTGGGACTAGTTCTTGGTACTTACAAGTGCGAAAACACCTATTAAGACGTATCATCCCAGCCCTAGTTGTGGCTGTGTTTTATGTCAAATACATAGTGAGATAAAAATGGTTTACTCGACTGCAGTTGTATTTCATGAATATAAAACTTTGAAAAAGGATACACCAGTCTAAAAATGAATTCACAAATCTAAATACATGAAGCAGTGGTATTTGTTGAGTGATACTTACACTATGACGAGGAGGGGGTAAAGATTGGCTTCATATCCTTGAGGTAGAGACAGCTTTAGATGCAGAACTAGAAAAATGCACAAGTAAAAGGAGTCTATTATATAAATGCATTGGACAAATTAAATTAACAAAAAAGTGTAGTTTTTGTTGTAGTCTTGCACTCGATGAGTGGTGGGTTTCAGATTACAGTTCTCATAAGGAGAAAACACAAATGTTTTATTACAAGGATTACACTACACCTAAGAGCAAAAATCTAAGTATTTATTATCTGTATTCAGTGTGAAGCATTAATGGGACCTTGTGATGCAACATAAAATCCATTATACCACTGTTTTCTGTTGCGATGGTCTTGAACACAGTCTCTGGGAGGTGTTTGTCCTCCAGAGCTTTGGCCAAAGGGCTGTTGTCCTCCAACAACACGTATCCTACAACAGAAAGAACTCTTTGTTTACTGTGTGAATGTGTTAAGTAAAAAAACACACAGAGAAAGTTTCCAAAGCATCACATGATAAAGACAGAGAGACCATTATTCCTGTGATTGTGGCAGGTTTTCATGTTTTTGTATAGCACAATTCATACACTAAGCAATTCAAAGTTTTCTGCAAAGAAAGAAAGGATACATTAAATTACGTAATAATATACTATAATTAAGACTTTTTTTGGTGTAATAGAACATGAAAAAATATATATAACTTCACAAATTGCCTCTTGACACTGATTTCAGAGTAGAAAAGGATATCGTAATATCGTCATCAAACTCAAGACTATTTAAACTTTTCTTGTAGTTAATAGATGCTGCTTTAACTCCTGGTGAACTGTACTTACAAGCATTTCCGTTTCCGTAAATTTCTATAAGGTTTTCACGACACCAGTTTAAAACTAATAAATACTCTGTAGATCAGACAGTGACAGTGAGTTGTAGTAAATGTTACAGAAAACATGTTTAATGTTTTCTGTAACTTGTGGATTTGTGTGTTTAAAAAGAGACGTGTTTGTGTCTAAATGCTATTGCTAACAGGAAGTCCACCTTATTACAACAGTAGTTAGCTATTTTGAATATAAACAAGCCAACTGACGTTCCACGCACAGACACTTCCAACAATGCATTCCACAATTTCCATCTAACTTGCTCCATGCCATCTCTTTTTGTCACTCATGAATCTGTTAAAATCCAAATCAAATAATTAGACGACTAATAATTAAACGTTCTCAACAGACTTTTTTAAATTATGAAAATATAGTCAAGCTAACAACTAACATGATTGGCTCAATTTCGGAAAGTGACTCCGATTGAGGAATGACAATTGACTGTGTGTATAGAAGCTGTTTATTTTCTTTCAGATTTTCAAGCTTTAGCGTTAGCATTGACAGACGACACATCTTTTTATAAACCCACTTTGGTCTTTTCATATGATTTTTAAGTATTTCGAGAAAACCAATCACAACTCACTGTTCACTGCCTGATCTTATAGTATTTTTGCATTTTAGATTGAGGCAGTGAACTAAATGAACTAAACAGGAAATGACGCAAGATGTTAGCATTTTCGAAAATAAACAAGCCATCTGATATTCTAAGCATTTTCACTATATTAATAGTTTAAATCAGATACAAATACTGTCAGGTGTGCCTTGAAAAATGTGTCTGTTTTCAAAATCCAGTCTATGAATTAAACTTCAGCAGATTTACTTGAATTATTTACCATTTGGAGTGTTCGAAATAACTTTTTCAGCCCAAATAAAAGTAAAACGTCACTATTTACAAATTTAGAGAATAATTTAAAGGTGCACTATGTAACTTTTCAAACAAAAGATTTTGCTATGAAATGCTAGTTACTTTGTAATATTCCAAAGTAAAATATTACACATATTTAAACTGTATTTGATAGGTTACAGCAGTCGGCCCCCCTATTGGCTCGTAGATTGCCCGAGGCCCCTCAGTAATATTTCACACTTCATTCAAAATTAAGTAGAATGTATATACTCTTATATTAAGATGCCAAAACAGCAAAAATAATAATGCCTGTGGACTTAAAAGAGTAAATTAATCAAATTACAAATATTAAAGTTAGTTTCAAACCCAGTTTTCTGTCATGCTTGTTGTTGTACAGGGTAAATTTAATCAAAATTAGGGCTGGGCAATATCGTGATAAAAATTGAATCGTGAGCTAATCTCTGTGAGAATCTGCTTTTTTCATGAAATCATCACATCGTGATTTCATTGATTTGTTGTGTCTTGTGCTGCTGCCAAACCCGGTCGTCATTGTAAATGAGAAATTGCTCTCGATAGACCAACCTGGTAAATTATAGAATAAATAAAAAAATCCATCATCTTTTTTCAAAGTATTCTTTAAATGCGTTCTTTTTTTGGGGCTACACATTCAAGTCACAAAAGAAGTGAATTTCAGCATTTTTCAAGTTTGATTTACAAAAATATATATCAATTATGACTGAAACATGAATTTTTAGCACATTTTCATGCATAAAAGTAGTTGTTAATGTTAGAAAAACTATTAAAATATGCCAAAATCATTCATACTTTTTAAAAATTCTTAAAAAGTATTGAGGTTGCTTGTTTTGGGATTTATTTTCAAAGGCTTGGTCACTTGTTTCAGTCTGAAAATCTGGCAACAAAATAGCCTTTGATGGCTGGATTTAGCCATTGACAAGTAGAAACTTTCTGAAAATTCAGATACTTCTTTGTACCTCAAAGGCAAAAAAATATATAGAGACATGAATTGTGATAAAATTTAAATCGAGATGTGGCTCCAAGAAAATCGTGATACAATTTTTTTGTCATATCGCCCAGCCCTAATCAAAATAGCTAGGAAAAATGCAATCTTATTCTGAGCAAGGTTGCCTTTCCATAGATCTGACCTGTACTGGTTTTGTTGTGTCACAAGTATCTCATAACATCACGATAAGTGTGATGGACAGTATTTACAAAATGAAATGTTGTTTTCCATAATAGTTTGATTTGGCGTTATTTAAGTAGATGATGTGCATGTGCCTCAGAAAAAGTTCAACTAAAAAGTGTGCCATGGATCAAACACTGGTTTAAATAATAATAATAAAAAAACCTTCTTATAGGCTACATTTGTATTTAACTATTAAACTACACACCCTTCAACTTCAAAATGGTAATCTAATAAGTATTTGCTTTCATCAGTGTTCTTTGCTCTTCTTTATTAGTCGTAAAAGAGGTTGGAACACATAGACAGCAGCAGGGGGCAGTGTTTGTCCACATTACAGTCTGGTCCCGTCTGTTTGTGCGTCACTACTGCGCCCTCTGCAGCCTGTCATAAAAAACTACGGTTAATTATAGATGAGACACTTTTCAGACTCACTGGAGGGATCTTTGGTGTTATGAACCGTCACTCTGGGGATTCCTGGACCTGAGGAAACAAAGGGAACCATGACAACACAGCACATCTGATCCATTAATGTGCAAAGTTATAAACAGCTGTAAGATCTATGCGCTTAAACTGACTTGATTTGGAACTATGCATTGTAAAAAGTCATGTGTTACAGTATTACAGCAATAAAGTTACAATAGATGAAGAAATTAACAATATAATGCAAAAACAACTTGAACAAAAGTAAACATTTCCTGGGAGTTTAAGCAATAATTTAACAAAAAGCAAAGTGTCACCAGGTATTATCATGTAACTATTAGTATATTTAGCAGCTCTCATTGGCTCAAACTGACCGCAAATTTTAAAAGGCCAACACACTTAACACTGGCACGGTGAGCTCATGCACACGTCTTCATGTGACTTCTATTGACCCTATTTTGTCCCGCCCACTTTGCTTGGAAATGCACTTCCTGTTTAGCTCTGTTAAGGTAGCTGACGTGTTTGTTTGTCTGTCTTGTGGGGCAATTTTAATAAATATAATAACAGTTAAAATAAACCCATCGACTGAAATCTACAGGCTAAATGCAGCAAAACAGGAAGTGCATGTCCTAGAAAAGTAGGCGGGACAAAATGGGGTCAATACAAAGATAAAGCAGGAATATACATTTGAGAAGTATCTCCTGTGTGAAAATGATGGAAATAGGCAATCTATTTATAACTTTAGAACAAACAACACAAGAATTCCTAACGTCACTGGCCGGTACACTGGTATTGAGAGATAGACGTCGAAGGATTTGTCATCTGTGCAATGAATATTATGTCATGTCTGTCGTACAAATAACTGTGTAGTGACGTTACGTGAGAAATGTTCACCTATGTTACACTTGAAGAAGGTGCCAAAATATACAATATTGTTATTTCAGTCAAAAATGTTTTGTAAAGTTTTTTGTCTGTATAAATGAATTACCTTCTGACTGTCAAACATGTGGAAAATGTACAAAAGTGTCCTGTATATTACTTTGTCAGTGAAGGTATTTTGATTTGTTTTGTACTCGATGCCATGTGTATGATGATGAGCAAAACCAATAAATGAACTGAAATGAGAAAGAAACTTGCTGTGGTGCTAATGTGCAATACAGAACTGTGAATGAGATTAAAACTGAATAATATATAAGCGATGATAACAATAGTAGACATTGAAAAATATATGCAAGCAAAAACTATGTTTATTAAATAAACTGGCAAGGCTGGGACAATTTTGTCACAAAAAGATCACGATACAAGAGGCTGACAGACATGAAATATTACGATACACATGATTTTATGACTGGACATTAATTAAAGTTAGGATAGCTGTTGCTCAATCTGCAAAAACTTGAAATAAGTCAAACTAGTTCCCAGCTTTCATATTCTTAAGCACAGGGTAATATCTATGTACATTACTTTTTCTGTCAGCAATAATTCCTAAAAACATTAGAGACAGACATATAGTATATCGCTCGGCTGATATTTGGATTTTTTTTTTTGTTGCATTTATTGCATAAATATTGCACAGTGATCTGCTGAGCTTCAAGTTAGTTTTGGGGAGAAATGATACGGTGTGTTTTATATATCTGCATTTGGCTGTGTTTAAAGTGAGGCTAAACAGGCGTTCAGAGACTAACTCCGCCCACAACTGAACCTCAAACAGGCTCGCTAAAGTGGGAGATGCCTGGAGGTCTTTTAAGAGACGCCCAGGTGGGTGTGAACAGACATTGATTGACAGCACCAAATATGAACAGCGAGCCTGGTGAATGCTGAGTTTTGTATTGGAGCGGTCGTCTTGAAGTCAGATTCACAGATGAGGAAGCTGTAGTCTGCAGCATTACAGCTTCCGTGACGTGCAAGGAAGCAAACTTGCACGTCAAGATTAATTTTATATTTTCTTTACAAAACATATTATGTATTAAACCTTTGCTTTAGTCTACATAAGCACATGATCGTATCGTATGATGTGAGTATTTTCTACAAATGAAAATGAAAAACGACAATGATAAAATTGCCACTGGCACGGGTTTCGAACCAGCGCATCGTTGTGCAGGCGGCTGCACCGCGCATCACTCGGTCATCAAGCTGAGCTAACTGACAGCTGATATCAACGCGCAGCGAGTGATGCCTTTCAAACTCTCTGCAGCGGCGGTTTCAGAGGGAGGAGTTTAGACAAACCACCTGGGCGGTTCGTCTGCCGCGTCAATACACTGTGACGTCAGAGGGTACTAAAAATGCAGTGACAGCGTTTGCCCTGCGTGGCAGTACAGCCGCTGTTTTTGCACACATAACTCCAAAATGAACGAGTTTGCACAAAAATGTCTAAAAAAGGCCTGGAAACAGTAGATAATTCAATTTTGACCCCATACACACTGTCTGACAGTGAAAAATAGTTGATTCTGAGTTTAGTTTCTCTTTAAAAAGGAGCACTTTCTTGAATTACTCTTTAAAATGTTCTGTGAGCCTAAACATGTTGTATTCATTAAACAATGAGACCAAACAATAGCTTAGATTGAACCTTTTCTTTTTCGGATATATTATCTCTGTTTTTTTTTTTACTAAAATAGGAAAATTGGCCTCCGCAATTGGCCTTGAAAATCGGCCATCGATATCGGCATCGATAGAAAAAGAAAAACCCATGTCGGTCAATCGCTAAAAAACATATAAACTAATAAACAGCAAAGTCAGACTGGAGGTGGCCACTCAAACAGCCAATCAGAGCACTGTATTTGGCTTTCAAAGAAAAAAAAATGCTTTAAATCAGACAGTACATAGTGGTTAGAAAAAGTTGAGACGAACGAATTGTAATAATTTTAATTCTTTCAAAGAGTCGAGAGTCGCATCGCTAATAGTCATGTTTTAGTTCTCACACACTTTAAAATGGGACCTATACAAACACTGCAAAAAAGTTTCCACACATCTGTATTCATAGTTTCTTGTTATAAGGTTATTGTGATAAAAGCGAGATCAATCCCATCTCATCGTCCTTTGTAATCCAAGTCAATATTCGTTTGAACTTCTTACCGAGGCAATAGAGGATGAAGTGAGTGTTGTTGGGGCTGAAAACGGCTTTGAAGAACTGACATCCATCGATCAGTTTACACGTGATGCACTGACGCTGGAAAACTCCGTCCAACTCCACACTACAAACAGATAAACAAACACAAGGAAGACGTTACTGAAAGAGGATAAATGTAAAATTCACTTGTATTCACAGTGTCTCTCATCATTAGATTAGCTTAATTTCAAAATTTCAAAAAGCATATGGATGAGCAATCAATAAAATTATCTAAATATGTTGGTCTCTTCTACAGATTGAGGCCTCTCATCCTAGAAGCACTTTTAACATTGTATCAACCTCTTTTGAGTCTCATCTGAATTATTGTACTGTCATGTGGTGTAACACGTAGCCAAGCTTCTCAACAGATTAGCAATTCTTCAGAAGAAAATGATACGTGGTCTGATTATAATGCTCCCTCTGAACATCTTTTTTACAGAATCAAGCTTCTGAAACTCACTGAGAGTAACATCTTTCATAACTATGTATAATGTAGTAAATAAACTGAATGATTAACTCTACAATCTCATACCCATCGATGTTTCTACTCATGAATATGAGACAGGAAGAAACCTCTTTTTAAAGGAGACCTATTATGTCAAATTCACTTTTTAAGTTTTTAACCTTGTTATAATGGCCTCCCTTTATCATTAGTTTACTCAAAGTTATATTTGAATTGATTCATGTATGTTGGAGTAATCTTGTATTGTTCTTCAGCTGGAGTTTGAGTGCTCAGAAAATCCCAGTTCTCACCTACCACCTATCCCCTCCCACTTGTCTGTATTTACTTGTTATAATTCAAAAGATTAATACTCAAAGTGAAGCATAAATGGTTCAAAACTGTCTCAAAGTCACTTTCCAATAATAATAATTTGTCACGAAACAAAAAGAGGAACGCTTTAAAATAAGTTGCTTCTTACAGTTACATTTTAAAATGAAGAGGCGGGGCTTATGAGTTCTGCAGTTTTGAACAGGAAGTCAATAGCGCTGTTTAAGCTGTTTTAGATCAACTTTGTGTTTTACAATGAACAAAGGGTAAATTACTGATCTGCACATGTTCTAGTTTCTTAATAAATAATAAAAAAAACACAATCAGTCTTCTTTAAGGGGAAAAAAAATAACGATAAAAGTGCAGTGATCTGGAATGAGTTGGAGAGCACAATAAAACAGTCTCCATCTATCAATATGTTTAGAAAACTTTTGAAACAGAATTACTACATTATACCTGAGCGTGAATCCAATTGGCTGCAGACATATGGATGTGTGAATGTAATTATTTGATTACCAGCTGTTATATTGCTATCGACACCTTGATTTTTATCATTGTTATAGCTTATAGCAGCCCTATAGAGGTTATGCACTGACATCATTTTGCTCAGCAACATTTAGAATGAGTGGCATTTCTTCAATGTATTTCTTTGTTGTCGTGGCAACGGCTTTTCTGCTACAAACTTGTCTGCAACAACAGTTGATGATTTAGGACATTTTAACTGCAACAAACAAACTCAAAAACATATTTTTTAAGAAGAAAAAGGTAATAAGTTCAACTGTGTGTGATTTCAATGTCTGATAAATGTGAGAAGCTAAAGTTTATCTGCTTTGCTACAACTGTTGACTTGATTTTTTTTTCTTACATGTCAGTGTAACCCAGTGCTCAGTACACTTGTTGTGGGTTGGATTTGTTATCAAACTGTAGTTTATTTTTTCTGTTTTAGCTGTTTATTGAGCTCTTACAAGAGAAAATGTCCTTTCTCTCCATTGACTCTCATGCATCCTTGCCACTCAGCATGAACATTTAGAATGCTGTGAGGTCACCTGCATAACCTCTTTTCAACTTAAGGCCCGGGGGACAATTTAGCCCTCCAAAGATTCAATCCCAGACAATTTACAAATATTGGGCTACAAAATATATTTTATATTGCTTGCAAGTTTAAAGGTGCAACTTTCTGGAGGTGAAAAGTCAATGACAAAATTCAGGAGAAATAAAAAGTTAATACCATAGTAGTAGTAAACAGCGATTAATTAGGACACAGATAATTAGAAGACAAAAAATAAGTCGCTTTTTGGTCAAAAAAAAAAATTGGGATTACTACTTGAAATGATTCTATTGCTTTACATCTGGTTTAATGCTGGGTTAGGCTCTAGTCCTTGTTTAGTTCTGGTTTTAAATCTATTAAATGCAAAGAAAATCTAACAAAGTTATTATCATTATCGAAACAGATCTTGTGCTATAAATATTTTGTGCAACTCCAAATTTTGTCACCAGAGATGCAACTTTTTGGCCACGGGGAAAATCTGGCCCTTGAGAAAATTAAGTTGAATAGCCCTGGCTTATTGTGTACATGCTTATTGTTTGGACGAGTGGTAAAACGCCAATATTTGTGAGGTAAAAATTAAAAAAGGAAACTGTATGATGTAAACGTAACCAATATTGAATAGCAACTTCTGTGAAGATGTACTAATATTTGCATTAATGATGTATTTGTAGATGTGTTGGATTCCACTGCAAAAGCTGATAGCAATTTTACTATAATGACTTTTAGGGACCAGTAAAAATCGTTGGTAACATTTTTTTAAGCTTAGAGTACGAACTAAGTCAGATTCATCCCAGAATGAATGATTTTTGACCAAAACAATACGTTTCTTTTACTTGTTTTTAGTGAACTATGGTGGTTATTTTTTGTAGTCTCTGCAGTGATCCAGAGGTGAAATATCAGACTCTTTAAGACGCTTTAAAGTGAACCCTGGATATAATCACATGTTTATCCTAAAACACTTATAATATCATCACTTACATAAATACAGGACAAATACCATGGAAGTATTTGTAGTTTTATTAAAATAGTGTTTTAAAGAAATTACATGAAGGCTGCCATTTTGCTGCGGTTATGACATAAAATAGTGTTGTCAAGGTAACAGGCAGTAGCAGGTAACTAAGCAACATGAATTCCTGGGTTAAACCTTGTCAGTTTGAGCCAGAGCAAAGCCAAATACAGAACGATTATGTGGAATCTAGTGAAACTGAAGATAATCAAGAGGAAGAGGCAAGAACTGGACACTGTCAGTGGTGTTTTTGTGACAACTGTTCACAGATGAAATTGTGGGAGTAACCACGGAAACACTATTTTATGTCATCAACCAAAATGGCGGCTCCCAGTGGCTTGAAAACAACATAAACAATGACAATTTTATAAAAAATAGTAAGCAGTTTATATATTTGTTTGTAATTTATTTGAATAAGCATGACCAGTACTAGTGGTTTAGATATATTGTCTTCATATCCAGGGTTCCCTTCCTAATTTTGCCCTTGTAGGTCTTAAAAATGTTTGCACAGCTCTTGCATTTTTTTATGAAGCAGTTTGTGTCCCACGACTACTGTTGCTTTGTCTGAAAATTCTTAATTCTGTAACACAATTGGCATGTTTCTTCTTCTGTTATTTGGTTGAAGGAAAATATAGAATGCTCAGTTGCTGTATAAATTCAGTTATTTTTGTTTTTTAGCAAAATATAAAATTATGTTTTAAGAAGCAAGCTGGAAAAGAAGCAGCATTCTGAAATATTACAGGCGATGACTGCCAAAAAGGTCTTAATTTTTGTGTTTTGTGGTCTTTAAAGGGAACGCTGGTTATGAAGACAAATTCTGGTCATGCTTATTAAAATAAATTACAAACAAATATATAATGCTTACTATTTTTTATAAAATTGCCATTTTTTATGCTGTTTTCAAGCCACTGGGAGCCGCCATTTTGTCCATGCATTCTGGGTTGATGACATAAAATAGTGTTTCCATGGTTACTCCCACAGTTTCATCTGTGAACAGTTGCCACAAAAACACCACTGACAGTGTCCAGTTCTTGCCTCTTCCTCTTGATTATCTTCAGTTTTACTAGATTCCACATAATCGTTCTGTATTTGGCTTTGCTCCGGCTCAAACTGACAAGGTTTAACCCAGGAATTCATGTTGCTTAGTTACCTGCTACTTCCTGTTACCTTGACAACACTATTTTATGTCATAACCGCAACAAAATGGCAGCCTCCATGTAATTTCTTCAAAACACTATTTAATAAAACTACTACTTCCAAGGTATTTGTCCTGTATTTATATAAGTGATGATATTATAAGTGTTTTAGGGTAAACATGTGATTATATCCAGGGTTCACTTTAAGCTTGTACTTTTTTCATTACAGTCAAATTCAATCAAAGATCTTGGCTAAAATGGACTTGTCACTCTCTTTATAGCACTGTTGAGTCTTGTCTTGGCATTGACGATGTTTGAATAAATGAATCGCGTAGCTGGAGCCGGCGTCAAGAGGAGATGAGTGAGTAAAAACATCAGCTTTTCCAGGACCACACCGAGCAGTTTCTATTATAAATGTGTCAATTAGGTGTTTGGCTGGAACGAAACAGAACAGAGAGGAAACAAATGACGACGTTAATGTGGTGTTCAGTGTTTCAAACAAGGCTTTGGTTTAGAGAGAGAGAGAGAGAGAGAGAAAGAGAGAGAGAGAGAGGGGGGGGGGGGAGAGAGAGAGAGAGGGAGGGAGAGAGAGAGAGAAGAAGAAGAAGAGAGGGAGAGAGAGAGAGAGAAAAAGAGAGAGAAAAGAAGAGAGAGAGGAGAGAAGGGGAGAGAGAGAAAAGAAGAGAGAGAGAGGGAGAAAGAGGGAGAGAGAGAGAGAAAAGAAGAGGGGGAGAGAAAGAAGGAGTAAGAGAGGGAGAGGGGAAGAAAGAAAGAAAGAAAGAAAGAGGGAGAGAGAGAGAGAAAAGGAGTAAGAGAGAGGGAGGGAGAGAAAGAAAACAGAGGGAGTGAGAAATAGAGGGAGAGAGAAATAAAGAGAGAGAGAAAAGAAAGAGGGAGAAAAAGAGAGAGAGAGAAAAGAGAGGGAGAGAAAGAGAGAAAGAAGAGAGGGAGAGAGAAGTAGTAAGAGAGGAAGAGGGAGAGAAAGAAAGAAGGAGAGAGTGAGAAAGAGAGGGAGAGAGAGAGTGAGAAAGAGAGGGATAGAGAGAGAAGGAAAGAGGGGAAAAGGGAGAAAGTGTAAGAGAGAGAGAGAGGGAGCGAGAGAGAGAGAGGAAAGAAGAGAAGGAGAGAGAGAAGGAGTAAGAGAGAGGGAAAAGAGAGAGAGCGAGGGAGGAGTATGAGGGAGGGAGAGAGAGTGAAAGAGAGTGAGAAAGAGGGAGAGAGAGAGGAGAGAGGGAAAGAGGGAGAAAGTGTAAGAGAGAGGGAAAGAAAGAAAGAGGGAGAGAAAGAGAGAGATAAGGAGGGAGAGAGAGAGAAAGAGAGAGGACTAAAAGAGGGGGAAAGGCGAGAGAAACAGTGAGAAAGAAAAAGAAACAGGAGGAGCTAAAAGACAGAAAGATAGAGAGAGAGGAGGAAAGAGAGAGGGATGACAGACAGATGACGACAGAGTGAGAGAGGATAGAGCAAAAAAGCAAGAGACAGAAAGAAGAAAAAGAAGAAGAAAGGGAGAAAACGAATAACACAGAGAGAAAGAAAGAGAGAAAGAGACAGACAGAGAACAACACCAATCCCGAAGTGTCTTGTTTTGGTGTTTTTGTTTTGACAGACGACAGCTTTAAATGTTTACCTGTAAAGATGGCTGCTCTGCCGGGATTCCTCCGAGCTCAGAAAATAACTGAAAAAAAAAATAAATAAATAAAAAAACAGACAAACAACAAGTTAGTCAACATCGCAGAAACCTCGGGCTGTTGAGAGTTCACCGTAATTATCCGACGCATGAATTATTTATGAGAAAGAAAGAGAGAAAGAGGAGCAGTTTTACATATTTCAGCGTTCTTTCTAAGGGGGGGGAGAAAGGTAGAAAGAGGGAGAAAGGGAGAGAGAAGAGAGAGTGAGGGGGGCAGAGAGAAAGAGAAAGAGGGAGAAAGGGAGAGAGAAGAGAGATGAGAGAGGGATTAAAGAGGGAGAGCGAAAAAGAGAGAGGGGGAGGGGGAAGAAAGAGGGGGCAAGAGAGAGAGAAGAATGAGAGAAATTGGAGAGGGAGAAAGAAAAAGGAGGAGAGGAAGAGAGCTGGAGAGAGAGAGGAGTAGGGAGAGAGGGGAGAAAAAGAGAGGATAGAGAGAGGAGGGGCGAGAGAGAGGGAGAGAAAGAGAGAGAGAGGGAGGGCAAGAGAAAGAGAGGGAGAAAGGGAGAGAGAAGAGAGAGTGAGGGGGCAAGAGAGAGAGATAGAGAGAGAGGGGGATAAAGAGCAAGAGAGATGAGAGAGGGAGAGAGAGATAAAAGAGGGAGAGTGAAGAAGAGGGAGGGGGCAGAGATGGAGAGAGAGAGAAGGAGAGTGAAGAAGAGGAGGGGCAGAGAGATGGAGAGTGAAGTAGGAAGAGAGGGGAGAAAAAGAGAGAGGAGGGGAGAGAGAGGGAGGGGCGAGAGAAAGAGGGAGAGAAAAGAGAGCGAGAAAGAGAGAGGGCGAGAGAAAGAGAAGAGGTGAAGAGAGATAGAGAGAGTGAGAGAGGCAGTGGGAAAAGGGAAAGAAGAAGAGAGGGAGAGAAAGAAAACAAGAGGGAGAGAGGGTAAGAAAGAAGGGGGCAAGAGAGAGAGAAGAATGAGAGAAATTGGAAGGGGAGAAAGAAAAATAGGAGAGGAAGAGAGATGGAGAGAGAGAGAAGTAGTGAGAGAGGGGAGAAAAAGAGAGGAGAGAGAGAGGGAGGGGGCGAGAAAAAGGGAGAGAAAAGAGAGCGAGAAAGAGAGAGAGAGGGAGGGCGAGAGAAAGAGAGGGAGAAAGGGAGAGAGAAGAGAGAGTGAGGGGGCAAGAGAGAGAGAGAGAGGGGGGATAAAGAGCAAGAGAGATGAGAGAGGGAGAGAGAGATAAAAGAGGGAGAGTGAAGAAGAGGGAGGGGCCAGAGATGGAGAGAGAGAAGTAGGAAGAGGGGGAGAAAAGAGAGAGGAGGGGGGGGGGAGGGGGCGAGAGAGAGGGAGAGAAAAGAGGGCGAGAAAGAGAGAGGCGAGAGAAAGAGAAGGGGTGAAGAGAGATAGAGAGAGTGAGTGAGGGAGTGGGAAAAGGGAAAGAGAAGAAGAGAGGGAGAGAAAGAAAACAAGA
Organism: Mugilogobius chulae; assembly: GCA_038363315.1. NCBI lineage: Eukaryota > Metazoa > Chordata > Actinopteri > Gobiiformes > Gobiidae > Mugilogobius > Mugilogobius chulae. The sequence goes on from CM076414.1 coordinate 30,510,272, forward strand.
GGAGAGAGGGTAAGAGAGAGAAGAGCAAGAGAGAGGGGGGAGATGAGAGAGGGAGAGAAAAGAAGAGGGAGTCGGGCAAAGACAGAGAGAGAGGGAGAAGGAGGAAAAAAGACAGGATGAGAGAGGGGCGAGAGAGATAGAGAAAGGGAGAGAAAAAGAGAGAGAAGAGAGAGGGGACGAGAGAGAGAGAAATAGAGAGCTGAGAGAGAAGAAAATGAGAGGAAGAGAAGGAGATGAGAGAGAGATGAAAGAGGAGAGAGAAGAAGAGGAAGAAAGGAAGAGAGAGAGAGGGGCAAGAGAAAGAAAAGGAGAGAAGAAGAGGGGGTAGAAAAGGGGGTAGAGAGATGGAGAGAGAGGTAGGGAGAAAGAGGAGAAAGAGAGAGAGGAGAGAGAGAGAAGGGGCGAGAGAGAGAGGGAGAGAGAAAAGAGAGTGAGAGAGAGAAAGAGAGAGAGGGAGGCGAGAGAAAGAGAGGGAGAAGTGGAGAGAAGAAAGATAGAGAAAGAGAGAGAGAGAAAGAAAAGGAGAGAAGAAGAGAGAGGGGCAGATAGGGGAGAGAGATGGAGAGGAAGAGAGGGAGAGGGGAAGGGAGGCAAGAGACAGAGAGCTAGAAAGAAAGAAAAAAGAGAGAGAGAAAGAGAGACAGAGAGGGAGAAAGAGTGAGGGGGGGCCAGAGAAAGATAGAAATAGGGAGGAAGGGAGAGAGAAGAGAGAGTGAGGGGCGAGAGAGAAAGAGAGAGAGGAAGAAAGAGAGGTGAGTAAGGGAGAGAAGGGATGAGAGAGAGATAAAAGAGGGAGAGTGAAGAAGAGGAGGGGGCAGAGAGATGGAGAGAGAGAGGGAGGGAAGGGGAGAAAAAGAAAGAGAAGGAGAGAGGGGAGGGGGGCAGAGAGAGTTCTTTGTAACAGGCGGCACAAGAGCGATTTTGCCACTTTCCTGTCGCACGAACAGATTTCTGTAACTTGATGACAATAACTGTTTATTAATACGATGAGGGAGCAAGTGCTGGAGCTTTGGGGTTTGGTAATTTATCTAAAAATAGTGGTGCAGATCAAAGGGTTTAGTTTACAGCTTAATAAAAATGTGATTAACAAATATTCTGTCTCTGTTCATCCATCCTTTCTATCTATGTGTCTTTCTGTTTCTCTCTCTCTCTTTTGCTCTACCCTGAGACATGTGGCCCGCCTTGACCAAGATTGGACAGGAAAAGAGAGAAAGAAGGAGAGAGAGGGGGGTAAGAAAGAGATGGAGAGAGAGAAGGAAAGAGAGGAGGGGGTGAGAGAGCGATAGAGAGAGAAGGGGTGAGAGAGAGAGATGAGAGAGATAAAAGAGGGAGAGAGAGAAGAGGTAGGGGCAGAGAGATGGAGAGAGAGAGGGAGAAAGAGGGGGAGAAAAAGAAAGAGAAGGAGAGAGAGGGGGAAGAGAGAGAGAGAAGGAGAGAAAGAGGGGAAAAGAAGAGAGGATGAGGGGTGAGAGACAGAAGGAGAAAGGGAGAGAGGGGAAGGAAGAGAGAGGGAGAGAGAGAGAGGGAGAGAGAAGAAAGGGAGTGGGGCAGAGAGAGAGGGGAAGAGATGGAGAGAGATGGGGTGAGAGAGAGAGGGAGAGAAAGAGAGAGAGAAAAAGAGAGGGGCAAGAGAGAGAGAGAAGGGGAGATAGAGAGATAGAGGGAGGGAGAGAGAGAGAGGGGGGGGGAGAAAAGGAATGGGGAGGGAGAGAAGGAGATGAGAGAAAGAAAAAGAGGGAGGGGACAGAGAAAAGGGGTAGAGAGATGGAGAGAGGATGAGGGGGAGAAAGAGGAGGGGTGAGAAACAGAAGGAGAAAAGGGGAAGGAAAGCGAGAGGAGAGAGAAGAAGAGGGAGTGGGCAGAGAGAGGGGGGCAGAGATGGAGAGAGATGGGGCGAGAGAGAGAAAGAATGGGGAGGCAGAGAAGGAGATGAGAGAAAGAAGAAGAGGGAGGGGACAAAGAAAAGGGGTAGAGAGATGGAGAGAGAGAAAGGTAGGGAGAGAGGAGAGAAAAGAGAGAAAGAAGGAGAGAGAGTGAGGGGGCAAGAGAGATAGAGAGAGGGGAGAAAAGAAGAGATAGAGAGAAAGAAAAGAAGAGTGAGAGAGAGAGAGGAAGAGGGAGAGAGAGAGAAGAAGAGGGAGAGGGCAGATGGGGGTAGAGAGATGGAGAGAGAGAGGGAGAGAGGGGGGGCAAGAGACAGAGAGCTAGAAAGGAAGAGAGAAGAAGAAAGAGAGAGAAAGAGAGAGAGAGAGAGAGGGGGAGGGAGACACTGGAACATGTGTGACTGTCTTTCCCTCGGCTCACTCTCCTTTTTCATTTGTTGGAGCAATAATTGGACACTTTAGGTTACAGACTGATTCCAAAGCTTTTTGTTTGGGCCAAGATACTCGGTGGCACAATGCAGAATCACGGCTATCTACTTCCTCTGTGTCTGTCTGTAAAATAATCCACATTTAGCCTTTTAAACAGCGACTTAAATGCAGTCCACTTTCCCTCCTGTTTGTGCCGAACTGTGTGAGGAGTGCTTTGACATTGCTATTGGAGGTGGCTGGTCCTTTTCACGTACATTTTCGCAGACTTCTCGTCCAGGGCGCACAGCGAGGTGACATCCCAGTTCCCCGATGTCAGAAAACGCGGAGGAACAGTCGGCGTGGCAGGCTGAGTAACACAAGAGGAGAAAGATGAGAGGAATAAAGGACAGGGCCTGAATAAAAATAGTAATATGGAAAGTGTGTGTGTGTGTGTGTGTGTGTGGACAGCAGAGTCGCCACGGCAACAAATCAAGACCAAGAACTGTGTAATGTTGGTTTACTCATGATTGAGATTTTAACATTACTCACACTTAGACCAAACAACAGTAAATATTGTGGTGCTTAATAAAAAAATAAATACATAAAATAAAAATAAAAAATTAGAACAAATTTGTCATTAAATAAAAATATAGAAGACTCTGATAACAACCAGATTAGCCCGTGTACCATCAATGATACGAATAATCAGTATCACTATCAACCAGAATCACTAGTCTATGATTCTTATGATTTCTTCTTTTTCTTCTTCTCCTTCTTCTTCATCCTTTTTTTTCTTTTCCTTCTTCTACTTCATCCTTCTTCTTGTTCTTCGTCCTTTTCCTTCTTGTTCTTCTTCCTTTTCTTCTTTTCCTTCTTGTTCTTCTTTTCCTTCTTCTTCTTCTTCTTCTTCATCATCCTTCTTTTTCTTTTCCTTCTTATTCTTCTTCCTTTTCTTCTTTTCCTTTTTCTTATCCTTCTTCATCATCCTTCTTTCCTTCTTTTGTTGTTCTTTTCCTTCTTCTTGTTCTTCTTTCTTTTCTTCTTTTCCTTCTTCTTCTTCATCCTTTTGTTCTTCCTTTCTTCTTTTCCTTCTTGTTCTTCTTTCTTTTCTTCTTCCTTTTCTTCTTCTTCTTTTCATCCTTCTTCTTCATCCTTCTTTTTCTTATTATTATTATCCTTCTTCTTTTCCTTCTTCTTCTTCTTTCTTTTCTTCTTTTCCTTCTTCTTCATCATCCTTCTTTTTCTTTTCCTTCTTCTTTTTGTTGTTCTTCTTCTTTCCTTCTTCTTGATCTTCTTCCTTTTCCTTCTTCTTCATCGTTTTTATACTTTCTTTTCTTCTTTTCTTCTTTCTTTTCCTTCTTCTTCTCCCTCTCCTTCTTTTCCTTCTTCTTTTCCTTCTTCTTCTTTTCCCTCTTCTTTTCCTTCCTCTCAGTCGTCTTCTTCTTCTTCATCGTTTTCTTCTTCATTATCCTTCTTCTGTTCCTTCTTCTTTTTCTCCTCCCCCTTCTTCTCCTTCTACTCTTCTTCATCCTTCTTCTTCTTCTTCATCCTTCTTCTTCATTCTTCTTCTTATCCTTCTTCTTTCTCATCATCCTTCTTTTCTTTCCTTCTTATTCTTCTTCCTTTTCTTCTTTTCCTTCTTCTTCTCCTTCTTCATCATCTTTCTTTTCCTTCTTCTTTTGTTGTTCTTCTTCTTTTCCTTCTTCTTATTCTTCTTCCTTTTCTTCTTTTCCTTCTTGTTCTTCTTTCTTTTCTTCTTTTCCCTCTTCTTCTTTTCTTCTTCTTTTCCTTCCTCTCATTCGTCTTCTTCTTCTTCATCCTTTTCTTCTTCATCATCCTTCTTCTGTTCCTTCTTCTTTTTCTCCTCCTCCTCCTTTTTCTTCTCCTTCTATTCTTCTTCTCCTTCTTCATGGCTACTCCAAAATTTGAATAATTTACTTCTATATATCTTCTATAATCTATGTAAAATAATATTACCTGTTCAGATCTGTGGAGAGGTGAGCCAGACCAAAAAATGCATGTTAAAAAAACGCATCATGTTTTATTGGTAAAACAACCATTGCATCAATAATTCCTCAAAGAAAAAGCACATTACACTAGTAAACTTACACTGTGCATCTTTAATTCATACAGAGAGATAATATATTTGTAAAACGCCAGGAGCTTCCCAACAATATGTGTAATTATTTTAAAACACCGGGACAATATGGCGCTATAAGATACAGAGAAACAAAAGAGTATAGACAGAGACTTTTATTTATTTTTATTTATTATTTTATTTATTTATTTGGAGTTGGAAGTTCTCCAGAGTGAATGTTAAGCAGCCTTCCTTTCTATTATTCATAAGATGTTGAATAGAGTGTCTTTTATGCCAATTCTGTTATCTGTAGAAAGAAGAAATGCAAATATGGCAACGCTGGAAATGAAGGATGTTGCAGGAAAAATAAGTTCTCCTAACTAAGCCAGTTTTCTTATAACAATGATTCTCTATCTATATTGTTTATTTAAAAAAATCCAGAAGGCAATTTTATTTCACTGTGTTCATCTGACGTCCAACAGTCTGACTGAGGCAATGACTTCTTACCTCAAGCTAAAGTTCACATCAGTTTATTTTGTCCAAACTCCATGTGTACATGTTATTCTTATATCTTTTAGTTCCTCATTTATTCCTACCGGGAAAGTTTTCCTCTGCACAGTTACTGATGTGAGAGGGGATCCGCTTTAATCAGGAAGTGCAATAGTCAATGTCAAATATACAGTATAACGCTGTGAAGACCAATGAGATGGTAGTGGACTTTGGCAAATACCCCCCGACCCCCCACCAGTGAACACCCAGGGAGGGACATTGACAGAGTGGACTCATACAAGTACCTGGGTGTTTATCTGAAATATAAACTGGACTGGACTCACAACACCAATGCACAGGAAGGGCCAGAGCAGGCTGTACCTCCTAAGGGGACTCCGGTCTTTTGGAGTGAGGGGCCACTCCTGAGGACCTTTTATGACTCTGTGGTGGCATCAGCCATCCTGTACAGTGTGGTCTGCTGGAGCAGCAGCATCACAGAGAGGGAGAGGAAGACAGAAGGGTCCCAGCGATATTTACATCTATGCTGGACCATGAGTCTCAATCTCTGCAGGACGCACTGTCTGCTCTCCAGAGTGACAGACAGACTGATGCACCCTCATTATGTGAAGGAAAGGTTCCACAGGTCCTTCCTTCCTGCTGCTGTCAGACTGCACATTGAACACTGTTAACTCTATGCATCATCACATATAACACTGATGATCTTATATATGAATCTGGGAAGACATCAGGATTTGCCTTTTTAACAATCGTGGTCAAGAGAACTTAATCATCACTAAATCAGACTGAAACTTTGTCAAATTAAGCTTTACTGTATCTGCTCACTTTAAAGCGAGTGTGGTTTATAGGAACGCTGTCTTCGACATTAAGATCATTGTTACGAGCAAGAGTCACTTTTGCACCAAGAATAAAACTGCAGACGGTTCATGCACTCTCATGAACCGCACTTTTGGGTCACAGAAGCAACATGAGGCAACATAAATACCATCCAATCCTTAAAGTTTACTCGCGACACCACTAACCCTTATAGAAATTCCCGCGCAGTGTATGTCCAGTCCACAGTCGGGACATGAGCGCTCCAGCAGGACACGGGTCTGCACCTTTAAAATAGTAGCGACCACTGGTTTTTTGTTTTATTTTTCTTCCTAAATTTAGTCGATGTAGCTCTTAATCAAGTGAGCATAATGACCTGGAAAGTACAGTAGATATCTGAGATTTTGTTTAACTTCCAATATATAGGTTGCCAAAAGAAAGGTGAAAGAATGTTTAAAACCCAAGAACAGAGCAAATAATACATCATATTGTCCTTTAAAACTCAATAAACAGTTAAGAAAATTTACAGATGCAAACTGTCTTTTCGAGAGTTTCATGAATTTAATTATTTACACCGGATTATGCAAATGTGCTTCCTTCTCTCACACTGACCTGAGCGGAGAGATTGGCGATGTGATGAAACTCTCCGCTGGCTCCTTGTTTGGCCGGAAGGATTGTATAAAACACAGGACTCTCCGAGGAAAACAGAGGTGAATCCTGCAGCCAGAGACACAGAAACAGAGCCGACATCAAACGAGGGAAACTGCAACGCTGCCAATGATCAACACGAGCAGCAGGAAACGTTCACGACTGATAAAATGACCCGGATTCACTGTGTTAATATGTATTTGTGTAGTTTGAGCTATAGTGTAGATGCAGTGACAAATTAGATGACTAGATGTAACTATCCGCAAGTAAAACAGCTTTTTTTGACAATTATCTGGACTAAAACAGATTCAAGTCAAAAAACAAAAGATGGCACTGAATAAATGAAATTGTCAAAACTATTTCTGACTTCCACAAATAACACACTTAACGCAAATCTAGAAGCCGCGATAATTAAACGTTTATTTGGTTGATAATGTTTTTAAAAGTGTAATTGTACAAATCCAATGTACAACAATCTGAGAGGGAAAAAAATAACTTGACAAGTTGATACTAAGCCAATAGTTGGTGACAGCCATTCGTATAAAAATATAAATGCATCACTTATGTTTTGCTCCCATATTTCATGAGCTAAATTCAAATATACATTTTCCATGGACTCATAAATATCCTTTGTCTGAATAATACATCCAGCAGTCTTAGATTGGCCACAATAATAGGACATTCTGAATTGTTCAGTTTTAGTACAATGACACAAAGTACAGACCAGAACAATGTATTGTGATTGTCACATGGTTCAACGAAATTACGATTGGAGTGAGCCCCTGGGTCGCTGCACCTTTTGCGCGCCGCCAAGTTCCAAACGAGTCTATGGTCCATCTGAGCTGTTGCCCTGCAGTTTGTCCAATGTCCGAAGTGTTATAAAATGTCTATGACAGGTTGGATTGCTAACTTTGTTGAAACCATCAGATTCTATTTAAAATTACTCTGTGCAAAGTCAGTTGGCTTGTTTGTTTTTTAAAATACGAGAATATTCTGTTAGCGTTAGGATTTAGACACAAACAAGCCTCTTCATAAACACACAAGTGTTTTTTGGTGAATTTTTCTCCTGATTTGTTAAGTAGTCTATAACAGTGGTTCCCAAAGTGGGGGTCAGGACCCCCGGGGGATCGCGAGGCAAAATATGGGGGTCACGAGATGATTTCAAAATATAATTCAACAATTATGACTGAGTGTTTTGGCTCTTTATTACCTGAAAGCAACAATGTTTGAGTGAACTTTAGTTATATAAAGCAATATAATGCTAAAGTATATACATTTGAACCCATATTTAATGGTTTTCCAAATTGAAAATATTACAATCATCTACTTAATTTTGCTGTGGGGGTCGCAAGTCAATTGTATGGCTATTTTGGGGGTCCCGGTCTGAAAAGTTTGGGAACCCCTGGTCTATAACATGTTTCCAGAGACATCCAACTCATTCACTGTCTGATTTTCTGAATATATTTTAGAATGATATATTGGCTGTGTCCAAATGTGCGCCCTAATTGTGCACTTTATAGCGGTCACGCCATTTTGTAGTAGTGTCCGAATGTCCAGCAGGTCAAAAAGTAGTACACTCAAAATTTACTGCAATGCTTCTGGAAAAGTAGTGAGCATCGATGGTCACTAGAACGGTCAATATAGACCAAAATTTATTGCGAAAATCAGAAAAACAAAGCAGACAGCGTCAGGAAACACAACTGAATGAAAGATCATAAAAAGTTGCTTGAGCGCACTGTTGAACCAGAGAATAAACAAAACACTCGTAACTGAAAGCCGTTAGCCGTAAAGAGGCTAACATTAGCTGCTTAACTTAGTTTGGGCTGTGAAAGTTGAATTATCCAGTCCGTTTGCTGTTTAATGTATTGTCCAAGTTAAACCAGACTTGTATTATAATTAGTAGTCAATGTCAGACGGACTTTTATTTTGTATTTATTACAGAAGATCATTTTTATCTGACTTTTAGGGAACAAGTGTGGATGCTTGGACACAGCGAATGAAAACCTCATAGAAAAGATACATAGATGTGCATAGATTGTAGGTTAGTGCTAGATAGTCTATCCAGAGGAATGGAAGTGAGCTGGTTGCCATGGTAATGATTTTATTTCTGTTGCTAAACTGGTCTAAACTGTTGTATTTGTTGTCTTAACCTTCACCCAAATGCTGTTACTAAACTTACACATTGCCCTAAACTTAATCCTTGTCGATCCGGACTCGACTATCTAGCACTAACTATTCTAATAATATAATAATTTTGATGCTGAATCTACATGAATTCACATAGAAAAAAGATAATTCTCCACAGGTGAGTAGAATCTTGTGACAATTTTACAGCACAAAGACACATACCTGTCGTTGGTTTTGCATAATGTCCATTGCCATTTTGTGTTTCTGAAGAGAGAGAGAGAAAAAAAAAACAGACTGAACACAACACAACATCTGCATCACTGTGCAAACAAAGCTTTTCTCTGATTAATTATTCATAGAAGCCTTAACAGATAACTGGAACCGAGGAAAAGAAAATGCTCTACTTTTAAAACGAGGAACAAATCTGGGGATACACAACTAAAAAATTCATCTCACGCTTCGGATGGCCTTAAATATAAACCCAGAAGATTTGACGGTTTAAGAATAATCATTGAAAACCCGCGATATGGAATAAAAACACATTTCACTTAAAGCTTTGACTTCAGCGCAGACTTTTCGGAGTTGAAACCTGTCAATAGAGATTTGGAGAAATTAGTCTCTGCTGCTCCCCGAACTATTACAGATTTGAAGATATAAGACACAGGTTCTCGAGGAATACTTTAGAAATGACAAGAGTTAGTTTTTGCTTTGTAATCACTGGCTGCTTGTTTAAGTTTTCAAAAATTCCTTCTTAATTCAAACAAGAAAATGACCATTAAAGTGGTCACATTACTGTAATTGATTGTAATAGTTGCTTTTAAAATAAAAAATAGTTTGCTTTTTTTTAAATGTGTATCTACATTGATTTTGTTTGACACAGTTAAGTGGTATAATTCCTTGATATTTGTGGCCTTAATTAATCATTTATTTCATTCTCACGCTGTTCTGATTCGTATTGTAACAACTGGGATATTTCCCACCTTTCACTTGGAAAAATGCGGTGGAACCACGCACCTCAAACTGGTAAATACCACTTGTGAACTGGGACCTGGTTGAGGAAGTCACAAACAAGATCAACAATCACCACAAAAAGTGAATCTGAGGAGCTTAAAGTGAGGCTAAACATGAGGTCAGAGACTTACTCCACTTACAACTGCTCGCTGTGTTTCTTTACATTGTGGCTATTATTGTATTATTATTTGGATTACACAACTATAGTATGTGTAGGTCAGTGTCTGCATGAGCAAAACTGACTGAATCTAGCCTTTCGATTCGATCGCTGTAAGCTCTTTCCAATCCCTAATATTAAGTCACAATGGCATATTATTTAACGTTTTTAGTCTAAGAAGTTAGGATTAGCCCATAACTCAATGGAATGCTTTGAACTGATACTTAGGAGGGATTTTTGTTTTTTAGTTCCTGCTCTGATAAATCAGCTGCAAACTGTCCAGTGTTAACGATACTGGTTATTTTATTGAGACAAAGAACCTTTTGGAAGCCCATATTCTGACTAACTTTTACAAAAAATGAAGCACAGATGGGCCTTAAAAGTACTAAGACCTTGTATCGATATTGGTGCATCTCTGTAGAACTAGGAACTGGGCCAAATTACTGTATAGGCTTTTTCTCACTGTAGTACTTGTTTTAGTTCCAGTCCCCATTTTGGGCGCGTTCACACAGAGCAGTAACTACAGACTGGGGTCACACTTTAGGGACTTTTTAGCTACTGCTCTGGGGCAGGTACTTTGCAGTTAGACACAAGCACATTTACATGATTAGCTTTGTTTGGAAACATGTTTTATGTTTTCTGATATTTAGACAACCTTTCCTTATTCCAGAGAAAAATTACTTAAAAGCATTAAAGGTTGTATGGAGGTTTTTTCAAATCCAACAGCTGTTTTTCAAATGATGCACATGTGTTTCTCCTCCCACGGCCACGCCCTTCACTGCAACTGGGCCAATGAGTTACTCAGGAACACTGAGGGTTTGCTTGACAGGTTAACAGGCCAATAGATAACGAGGTACCTCGTTATCTATTGGCCATTGTTTTACTGGCCTCATCATGTCCACAGTTTATATATTTTTATAACTATTTTTTTGTTTAGCATAAGTACAAGGCTGTTACAAATCTATGCAACTGTTTTTGACAAAGACTTACTACAAACAATTTTTGAAAATCCTCCATACAACCTTTAAACACAACAGCTTAAAAATAAATGTTTAAATTTGTAAATAAATAGTAACAATTTTAGGAATAATAGTGAATAGTCGTCGTTTATTGTTGATTTCATTGATGATTTTAGTTTATGTACATCATAGTTTTATGATATGAAAAAAATGAAAAAAAAAAAAAAAAAAAAAAACCTCAAACTTTTGTTTTCCTAACTTCTACAAATGATGTATTTAAATGTTCCAGATTATACAGATGCCGATGTTAAACTTAGGGGACTTAGTTCTTGGTACTTTCATGTGGGAAAACGCCTTATGATTGTTTTTCTTAGCTCCTGCTTTGGGGCAAGTACTTTTAGTGACACGAGGAACCTTTTTCAAACACACACTCTGAAATATGTTTCTTTTAATGCTACACTTGTGCGTCTTTGCTTAAGGTCAGCTCTACGTTGCAAGTGTTGTACAAAACACATCGACTAACACAGTGAACAATCAATTTGAATGAAGTGGTCTCGTTTCTGTAATATTCATTGGAAACATGCACAAGATGGTTTGTGAAGTGATAAATCAAAGCGTGTCTGTGGGATTTAAAAAACCGTTTGGGAGCAGAGGAGGAGAGCTCTGGCATCGCAGTGAAGATACAGCTTTAAAAAAATCAATCTCAATTTCCAATACAGTATAAAAAGAGCACATTTCCCTCAACGCCTTTGCTTCGGCAGATGTCTTTTCGATTACAGATTTAACAGGAAATGGACGTGCCCAGTGCAGGAGAGGTCTCAGAAGTTGTTTGTTTACTGTGACTGTATAGAATAAACCAGAACGAAACCAGGTCCAAATTAAAACTTAAATAAAGCAGGTTTTAATGTGACAGTGTAACTTTCTGGAGATGGAAAACAACCCGTATAATCTCTCAGAAATAGAAAATGTACACCATCAATTTGAACATTCTTTATAGAGAAAGATTTGTTTTAGATAGATTGATTTAGACTGGACAATTTTTTTTGACCCTCAGACTTCCTGCTAGTTTGGTCCAAATTGCAAAAGAAGAAGTTTTTATTGTCAAATTGGAGGAATTCTTCTATTGTATTCAAAATACACAACATTTTGATGTCTTTGAAACCTATCATGAATGTTTCATTACTTATTAAAAGTGTGGTGATTCATAAAAAATTAGGTCAAATGCAAAATTTCAAATGAACGATTTAAGCAAAAACAGTGGAAGAAAAAGGTTGGTTTAAAAGTTATAAAAACAGGACAAAAACTATTATGTCCAATGTAGGATCACACTATCCACACGATCTTACATGAGAGTCTAAATGCAGTCAATGGATGGAAGCCAGTTTTCTTAGTCTAAACAAAGAAAAGACTGAAATAATTGTGTTTGGAGCCTCTGAAGTCCTCAATAATTGTGTGTGCCATTGGTTTATGGCCTCCCGTTGCCACACTTCTGTGCGGAATCTCGACATGACCATAGATTGTTCTTTCAGATTAGTAAACATATAAATTCAGTTGTCAAGTCTAGTTATTTTCACCTCAGAACACAGAAAGTCATTCATGCTTTTATAACATCCAGACTTGAGTATTGTAATGCTTTGTACATTGGTTTGGATCAGGCTTCTCTACATCGCCTTCGGGGAGTGCAAAACTCAGCGGCTCAATTGCTGATGGGAACTAAAAAGTACCAACATATAACTCCCGTATTAGCTGCTCTTCATTGGCTCCCAGTAAATGTTAGAATTCATTTCAAAGTGGTGTTGATTGTTTTTAAAAGTTATAATCGCACTGCACCACTTCATTAGTCTGAGCTGCTCCATCCTCACGCACCGACCAAAACCCTGAGGTCTGCTGACCCGCTGCTGCTGGAGGTGCCTCGCTCCAGGCTTGTGAGCAGAGGAGACAGATCCTTTTCAGTTGCAGCTCCTAACGGGCAACAGTCTTCCTCTTCACATTAGAGCTGCACAATCTATTGACAATTTTAGGACTCTACTTAAAACTTCCACTTTTCCACTTGCTTTTAACACAGTTTGATCTGATATCATGTTTTTTTTATTTAAACTTAAATGCAAATGTTTTTATTGTTCACCGTTAAATGATTGATTGAGTTAAATGTTGTCACCTCAGAGCAGGCCCCGGTGGTGGCCTCACACACGCACAGCACGGACTGATTCTGGGCCCGGTTGAGCCATCGGACGGCCAGACGAGTGCTGCTGATCCACGTTACCATGGAGATGTAACTGTCTCTGCAGAAACAAGACGTAATGTGTTACTGCAGAAAAAAGGCTTAATACTCATTATAACGGTGCAAACCACAACAATGAAGAAACACACTCCTGCTTCAATAGAATGTAAGTTTAACACAGTTTTATGTTTGTGGTCTTGTGGTTTGTGTGGCTGGTTAGAGCCACAAGAAATTTCACTTTTTGTTCACAAATGTTGCCTGAAAGAACAGTCTGAGCAGATAATGATGTTTTGAATGAATATAATTTGAATAAGATTTGCCTATGAAAGAAACGTTGTTGTTGTGTAGTTTTTTTTTTTCAAGGGCAGTAGCAAAACTAATACCCTATTCTTCAAGCACTAATTAAATCATTATTTAGTTTAAGATGTTTTTCCAGAGTAAACAGACTTGTAGCTGGCAAAAATGTTAATGTAAAAGCAAAAATCACTGAAATGTATTTATGTATTTGAGCTAAACGACACCAATACTTATCACTCAGGGCGTTTACATGGAAGCCAGGAAAAGTGTGGTGTTTTTTGTCTGGTGGTGTGTGAGTGTGGTTTCTTTTCTGAAAGCCTGAGCCTGTGTTTCTCTTGTCCAATCATTGAGCCTAAGTCTATGGAAACACAGCTATAGTTTATATAGAAAAGTGGTTAGTGTATGTATGTATTTTTGTATTCAGAATAGAGCTGTGCAATATATCGAATTTTAGATAATATCATGAATGTGGTTTTCAAGATATCCAAAAATTCAATATCGAGTATACTGTTTTAGTTAAAATTGCCACAAAAAGAACCTGTAGGAATAGAAAATAGAGAAAATTATGCTAGTAACTTTCAACCTATATAAATATAACAAGTCTACACTTCTGTGAGTCATTTACAAACATTTCATTTTGTTCACGTGACCTCCCAGTGTTTTCACACTTCACAGCAGCTCAAATAAATCTTGTTCAGAGTCAGTTTTTGTTGTAATAGAAAAAGTGATTGGGTCTAGTCACTAATGGAAATCACCAGACTGAAAAATGTTAAATTATCTTTAAGATATTTCATGACAAAGTACAGTGTTATTGATCAGAAATCTTGTTCACCGTCTAGATTTACAACAACTTGAACACAGCCTGTTGACGTCATAATCGTCTGAATATCAATATCGAGATGTGCCCTAAAAATATCGAGATATTTATTTTTATCAATATCGCCCAGCTCTAATTCAGAATGCCCTCAAGTATGATTTTAACTGTAATTCTAGTAAATTGTCCATAAAGTTACACAGTGCACAAAAATGAAAAATAGGATTTTAGTTAAGGTAGTAATCTATTAGGTCTATGCTTCAGTGAAGACCAGTAACAGGCCTATAGAGGGATTTTTCGGTATTTTCGGTCAACCTCACTTTCCGCCCCACTGCGCATGCGTTATGCAGAAAGAGCTGCTCTCCGTCTGCTTAGCTGGGGAAACTTCTTTGAATAAAACAAATGGGACGACAGCTAGCTGTTTCGATAAGGTATGAACCGGTCTGTTTTTGTCGCCATTTTTTCACTCACCTGAATGTAACTTTTAAGGGTCGTAGGGTCAAATTTCCTTCACAAATGTTGATTTAGCAACATAACTTTTGTTTTCGCACAGTGATAAATTCTTGTAGTTTGCTGACAACGGTGCTTTTTCGACTTGTGTCCACTGTGCTTGTGCATCGCCCGTTTTGATAAACAAAAAATCCCTCTTTAAGTTACAATCAAACTTTGCGTAGAACATCATTTATATTGTTTACCTAATCTAAGAAATAGTAGCAGTGTGTCTTCTGTGTCTTTTAGGCCTCAAAAGTGAGAGTAATTTTTTTGTCAATGAAATGTGTATTTATTGATCTGTATATAACTCACGCAATGCATATTTATATATTTATTGATGTTGTGTACATTTATGGCTTGATGCTCACTTTATTGTTACAAATTTCAGTCTGGTTCAAGTGCGAACAATTCTTTTAGTGCAGCACCAAAAATAAACTGATGTTATTTATTTAATTCTTACCGTTGTAGATTATATGTATTATAACTGTGGTTTTGTGCAGTTGGTCAGACGACGGACCTGTATATGCAGCAGCTTTGCATGTATTGATGATTAAATGTGTTGCTTGTAAGACTGTGTATGAGTTTGAAGTAATGCCGCAGTGGGCACTGTGCCCCAAGACAAATTTCCTCTCGTGACAATAAAGTTTACCTTACCTTACCTTACAAACTATTTCATGATAGACTAAATCATAATCCAGGACATTTTATTTTCCATGACATTTGGCTGTTTTTTCTCACTTTCCATAAGTTTTCTAGGACTGGAAAATTGACTAAATACTGTTCCAGGTTTTCCAAGACATGTGTGAACCGGGAAATGGTTATACAGCTGAAGTACCTATGTTATGAAAATCATTTATAAATGTCTAGTTTTGTTACAAGTTTTTGTAAATTATCATATTGATGAAAACATGGTGGATGTAATTGCATGCTCCAGTAGAATTCGTGTAGATTTTCTTTTTGTGCAAGTTTTTTCCAAAGTCAGTTACCTGGATTTGAGCGAGTCTGGTGCTAACATCTCCAGAGTATGAGCCGGACCGTATAGATTTACAACAAAAAGACTCACAGATGGGATGTTCGAACCAGCCTGGAAGCAAAAGTGAAGCAAAAGTCAAGCAAGAGGATATCAAGTACAATCCCACGTCAGAAACAAATCTTTCCGAATAATTTTTTCTACCTTGGGGTAAGGAAAGAAGATGTTGGACGGGTAAAGGCTGCCTAAGAAGTGAGGTATTTCCATGGCGGGAGTGGCCGAGTTGTTGATGGTGAGATAAGCCAGTCGAGCGCCGTCCGCAGACCACCAATGAGCAACATAAGTCAGAAGAATCTCCTCTGTTTGACAAAGACACAAGAGATTATTTAGATTTCGATAAGAGGAAAGATAAGGTGCAGAGATGTCACAACAATAAGCTTTAATGTTTTGATAATTGATCTAAAACATCACGATTGTTATTTAAGGTTTATAGCTGTTGGTTAATTGTGAAATGCTTAAAGTGCGTATGACAGGTTAGTTTACATTTTTAATAGAACATAGAAAACATGATTGTGACTAAAATTTCACTAAGCATTTAACTTGTTTTTACCCAATTTGGTTGTTTGATGACGTTTATTTTTGTCTTTGTTCCAGCAATCCATAAATGCTACCTAGCAACCAGGGGCGGCTCGTCACTATGGTGATAGGTGCGACGCACCGCCAACAAAAAGTGTGTAGTTAAAGTAGATCAAAACTAAACTAAAGTTGATCCAATCAGAGGAGCTTCTTTTCTTTAAACCCAACGTGCTAAAGAAATCGTTTGCCACACCCGACGCGTTTTTACAGTACATGGTTATGCCGTTTGGAGTCCATAACGCGCCGGCCACGTTTCAGCGGCTGGTCAACCGCGCCTTGCGGTCGGTGCCGGGGTGCGAGGCGTATCTGGATGATATTGTGATACACTCAAAAACGTGGGATGAGCACATTAGTCAACTACGTGAGGTAAATTTGACAATCAATCTTGCTAAATGTGAGATTGGCAAAGCAACAGTGGTTTATTTGGGAAAAATTGTTGGGGGTGGTATGGTTAAACCCGTACAAGCAAACATTTAAGCTATCGCAGCCTTTCCAGTTCCAGTCACTCGTCGAGAGCTTCAGTGTTTTCTTGGCATGGCTGGTTACTATCGTAGCTTCTGTAAAAACTTTTCTGCTGTAGCATGCTGTCAATACAACGTCCCTCCTCTTTTGGTTGCAATCTCAGGCTTGCTTAAAATCACACTTGTGATCTTAAATCTAATGTAAGAACGTTTTTTCCCCAAATTTCAACCCTACAATGCTAACTATCATGGGACCTGCGGGTGCTTGAACCTCGCGCGCTGCCTTAACGACGCAAGGCACGTTCATCTGTCAGACAGCGCAGCCATTGCAGCTAGTGCTAGTGAACCAACTCAGAATATTTGTCACACAAAAAGCTCTTTTAATGTATAACTGTGTGTTTTTGCAAAGTTGGACTCAGAGTTAAATATTTTTTGCACTTGTGTTCAATCATGTGTTTACTGTGGGCACTCGGGCTGGTTTTACTGTCTTAAAAAACACAAATAATTGTTATTATAAATATGAAGCCCTTATGAAGCGCATTTTACTGGTCTGGATCTTGATTCTGTAGTTTTTTTTTTACATAACCTAGTCACAGGTCTTTGATTGCACGTTAATGACCCCAAGTGGTGTAAAATGATATTAAGTTCAGCTTCTCGTGCTTTAACATAGTATTTCAATATCGTTGACAACTGTATCTATGAAGAAGCTCTCATTGACACAGATTTAGACAGTAGTTGAAAAGAATAGGATTAACTTTTTTGTCCTTGAAAGTCAGTTTGTGTTGAGCAAAATGCTACATTGCTGGAGACATTAAATACATGGGACAACAGCTACAGCATCTGTATAAAGTGTTAATATGCTGTTTGAGCTTAGCAGCTTTACAGAAACTGGAACAAACAACAGTTTCAGTCAGTTGTTTCTACACTGAGGCACTCTGAGTCTCCTCCTGATGCAGCAGCAGAACATATTCAGTGATGAGGAGGTGTTCAGGAGATGTTTGTAGTCTGCTTTACCACTGCCTCCTCATGAGTCCGTACTTAATTGTTTTTTCTTAATTAAAAATAGTAGAAAAATACACTGTTTGGGTTTATATTTCTAGTCAGCGCAGTTAGTATGCATGAGTGGGAAGCTCATATCTTATTCTACTGCTGTAAATTAACATCCATCTGTCATTTATTGAACAATAAGTTGATATAAAAATTTTGAGTCTGAATAATAAAGTGAAGTTATTGTGGCAGAATTTAATTGACCTTTATTTAACCAGGGAAGTCCCACTGAGATTAAGAATCTCTTTTGCAGGGGAGCCCTGGGGGAAGGGTCAGGTGAGGCATTAATGGACATATTTTTAGTTGTAGGAGGAAACCGGAGTACCCGGAGGAAACCTATGCAGACACGGGGAGAACATGCAAACTCCACATAGAAAGGCCCCGGGTCGACTGGGAATCGAACCCAGAACCTTCTTGCTATGAGGCCAGAGCGCTAACCGCTGCGCCACCGTGTCGCCCAGAAAAGACTGTTGGAGTATAGGTTGTTACTAAATCACTTAGTTCCATAAAAGTTTCAGAATAATACTTTTTAGCTCTTTGATTAAAGTATTATGACCTTAATAATTACAAAGATAATTTACCAGATTAATCTTACCCACCCTACTGAGCTGTAGCGAACATTTAATTGAATAAAAAGAGTCTGATGACAGCAAAGCAATGGGAGAGAGAGTATGATTTGTGAAATAAACATTCTCCTCGTTTAGTCTTACACAATGGCAGTGGAGAAGAGGAGATGGAGAGGCTGAGGAGGCGTGTGGTTCTGCTGCTGCGGTGGAGATGGAGGGATGAAGGGTTGAAGCTGGAATGACAGAATGAAGGAGAGAAATTGACTTTACATAAATGGTTGATAGATGATTGGTCGTGGTGATGCTACACTGACATGTCCTGCCATTACTTAAAATGTTTCAATCTTAGAAAAAACCTTGTCTAGATGAAAACTTTGACGCCTTTTTCTACGTAAATCTGGAGAGAACTAATGGTTAAAAGCTTATATGGAAATTGTAAGTGCTAAACCATTCATTAATTCATTAGAAAAACATTTAATCTAACTCTATTGTTATGCTAAATCTGGTGTTACCCTCATAGGTCCAGTCAGACAGGCCGTTAACCACCCTCTCCTCTCTCTCTGTGGTGGTGAGACGCAAAGGTCTGGCCGTCACGCTCGGTTTGTAGTAGATATCTCCCTCCAACACATAGGCCTGGCACAGACATAGACACAGACACAGACACAGACACAGACACAGACACAGACACAGACACAGACACAGACACAGACACAGGCACAGGCAGAGGCAGAGGCAGAGGCAGAGGTAAATCCATTATCAAACATGGTACATTTACAGGCTTTCACTGGCTGCCGGTGTGAACATGGGCCAGGCTCCAAGTGAGAATGAATCAATGGCCAACGAGCTAAAGCGACTAAAGAACAACTTTCTCCTGCCAACAGAAGTCACAGTGTCAATGTATTAGAAGATTAGTAAAACATTTTTTTGCAAGCTTATTAAAGGGACAAGGTTCGTGCAGGTTTTATCTTCAGGTTTACCAGGACTTTTCCATGACTTTGTTTAACATACCTTTCAATCAAGAACCGTCTTTCATTAAATGATTTAGACCATTAAAACACAAAGATTTTATGGATTTTTACACATGAAAAGTTAAATTCCAAATAATTTTGATTTTAAAATACTTTAAAATTTAGTGAAATTCATCTAGTTTTAAGCTAAAGAGCAAAATTCAATTCAATAAAGTTAATGCAAATTTATTTTTGCCCATCTTAATTCTTTTTTTTTCTGCCTTTTTAAAAACAAAATATCAATTTCTTTAAATGACACATACTATGCTGTTTTTGTGTTGTTTTTTTCTTTCAAACCTGCTCCGAAGCACCTCAACTTTGGAATCTCATGCACCAGAACTAATAAAAAAAAAGTCTAGTAAACCCACACAAGGGTTGTGTGTGTTTCCCACATCAGAAATTGAGTTAGAGAGCTATTTACTTACTCCAAAGAAAATTACAGAGGTTATGCAATCAAATCAATCTGGCCTGATGTGTTAATCCTGCAGAAATGCTCAAAATGAGTCTGGGCGATTTAAAGACTTAAAAACAGAGCAGAAGATCTCAGAGATCTATCTATGACATCACAGATCTATCTATGACATCACAGATCCATCTATGACATCACAGATCTGGGACATTCAGAACAGTGTTTTTGGGAGAACAAAAGATTTCTCACAAACAAAACATCAGCAGCATTTTTGGTTAATCCTTTACAATAGGATTAAAAACTCAAAAAAGTTAATTTTGCATAATATGTGTTCTTTAAGTAATGATTTAATATACCAGTAAATGAAATGAAACCGACGTTTACTATTTCTAAATTTTACTGAAAAAAATAATATAATATTCATCAATATTATGCATCAAAGTTTTGACAAAGGATTGGTTATTTTATCCAAATAATTGAATCTTGATCTCTCGATTTTTCTATTAATTGCCCAGTTCTACCAGCGGGACTGTGTCAGAACAAATTATTCTTACAAAGTATTTTCAAATTTCCAAAACTTTTCCAAGGCCTGGAAATTAGACTTTTTTTTTTTCAAGTACTTTTTAAGGTTTTCTATGACTGTACAAACCCTGAAAGGAAAACAAAGTCAACTAAATTGTAGTCACACTAAATTGTGTCTAAAACAAAGGAGACCCAAAGATGAGGCAGTTCTCAGTGATGCTTAAGGCCCAAAATATGACCAAAGCATGAATAAAGTTGTGTTTAAAAAAAAAGCAACTATTTAGACTGCAGCAGATGGCTTCTAGGTCAAATAAGTGAAGAGGTTGTGCATACTGTGTCCAATAAGAATGCAGTTTTTATGTAATTACTTGTCGTGTAAAAACTGCATGAATGTTGAAAGCTTAAACAATAGTTACATTAGCTACAAAACCAATCAGTCACAACAGACAGAACACTGCCTAAAGTGTGAATGAATCTAATGGAGCTAATTTCAATCTCCTCAGTGGCTAAACGTTCACTAGAGCAGGGCCAGAGGCTAACAGCAGCCGAAGGAAGGTCAGATAAATGAGAGCTCAGGTTAAACACACTCATTACACATGACAGATCTGAGCCCAGGTGCTGATCATAATGACAGGTAATAATGTCGTCATTAGGAAAACGTCAGAATGAACAGTTTTCAATTCGCTCGAACACGCAGGAGTAAATAGGATCTTGTTCATAAATGAAGTGAGTTTAAAGTGTGTTACCAGCTGGTTTCCCTGTGGTCCCCAGGAGGCGTATTGCAGCACAGCCTTGTCCCTGTCCACAGGCCTGAGGTCCTGCAGCTCTCTGAAACACACAGAGGGTAAAGGTGAGCGCTCAGTGAACCAGAGCAAAGCCACACAACTGAAGATGCAACATTAAAGAGCAAGAGCTGGTTCATGCAAGACTTTTCTAAAGAGAAGTTTGTCTTCAACAGGCAAGCGTTTCCTTCAAGGCATTTACAGGCAATGATCAATACTGCAGGTCCTATTGAAAACTTTTCAAACCAAGCTTAAATCCAATTTCATCCTCCAGCAGTATTCTCACTGAGTCTATGGGGAACATGGATGTCAAGCAGAGATTTAACATCTGTTTCAAACCTTATTGTGAGACCTGCAAAGCAGACGGATGAGAAATGCATGTGGCACCATGATGCTCTGATGCTGGGGTCAGTTTGTTGTTACAGTCCATGGGTCTCATGCCCAGTGCATCCATGCATTAGCATTCCTCATTCTACCTACCCAGACGCCACATTGTAGATGGCATAGGAGGCTGTGAAGGACTGAGTGAACACCTGGAAGAGTAAACATATCATGCAAACGGGTGTGCAGCACTGAAATGACAGACACATTTCTGTGCTCACACATGCACTGAGTGAATGAGAGACAACAGGGCCTAAAGCAGAAAGCAACACAAGAGGCTGTGCTTTATTTTACTACTGCGAAACCTCTGAAGGCAGCGCCGCAGGCTGCAGTGCTAAGCCAATTATTCAACCACATGTTTGAATAGAAATTTGTGTTTATTTAAAAATAAAGCAGCAGCAAAGTTCTACGAGCGCCTGTAAGAATACTTTTAATACTTTAGACTTTATGAAGCCACCACACGAAAGTCCCTGAGTCAGAGTCTGTGTTATAAATGATGTTACATCATATCACAGATGAACAGAGCCTGCGGGCCTTCACACCCGATAACACAAAGAGGAAAGGTTTAAGCAGACCTTCTCATTAAGTGGCATCATTACAGTTAATATCTATCTCACAGAGGCTGTCGCAACTCTGACTCCATCGCAGCAGCTCCATGAATAATTGAATTAACTCTCCGAAACAGATTAAAGAGCAGAATCGATGTGTGTCCTTCAGTATGCGTGTCTCTGTGTGTCTCCGGCTCCATTGATCACAACTTTACCTGATGAATTCTACGTTATTTATTGATCCGCTCTGCTTCTCTCGGCACACAAAGGCAGGGAAGCAGGCTATTTGCCCACTGGCTCCGTAAAAGCCTTCGCCTCCATGAAAACTGGTCCCAAAAGAGATGAAATGTCACATCTTCAGCAAGCCACACTTAGCAGCAGAATTGGATTTCTTTCTTTGCTGTTTGTTGTGGGGAAATGCAGGGATCAGGCACGGGTGCAGCTGCAGGTATACAAGCAGAATTACATTGTGGGGCTGTCGTAATGAAAATGAAAGTGATACGTCCTGGGCTCTTTTCTGTAAGAAGCAGGACGAATGTCGCCAATGTAAAACCGCCTTTTTAATCGCTGCTTCCATCACTATTTTCAACACTGTTCTTATGTTTTTGACTAGGGTGGGACGACGTGGCAATAAAAATGTATTGTGGCTATTTGCTTTTATGTGAAATACATATCATGATAGTACTGTACTGTCGAACAACACAAACATACTAATTTAAAATCTGTTGCTTATTAAAGTTTAAACAAATTGTGAACTACTGAAATACATATGTCATAGCTTCGTCCCAACTACATAAGAAAAACACAATAGGTCTTCTTTTATATTGGCAAAGATCAGACGCTCCTAAACACAAAGGAGAACATTTACTTTTTGTTCTTTTATGGACAAATTTTCATCCCTGGATTTTTATTTTACCCCACGTAATTTTATGTAGCGATCATTTTCTGTTGTCGTGGCAACAATGTAGTGCTTCACTAACTTGTTTAATTAACTGCAGTTGGAGATTTTTGACATTTTAACTGCAGAACTACAATTTATATGCTCATCAAAAGACTCAAGAACATATTTTTAGAACGAAAAAGGTCATTACTCCAACTGTGTGTGATTCTAAAGTCTATGAAAAATGTGAGAGAAGTTAAAGTCTTTCTGTTAATCTGCTTTTCTGCCACTGTTAACCTGTTTTTTTGCTTTCACATGTCAGTCACAAACCCAGTACTCAACAGAGTTGTTGTGGGTTGAATTTTTTCCCTCACATATAGGTTCTTTTCACTATTTTAACCTTATAGGAGAAAATTTAATTTGTCGCCATTGACTTTAATGTATATCGTTGCCACTCAGACCTCACATTTAGAATGTTGTGATGTCACCTGCATAACCTCTATTGTACACCTCTATGTACAGGGAAAAGAAAGTATAACTTGAATTAAAAAGTGATGCCTTTTTGCCTTATTATGCAGCCAATATGTTGAACACTTACAGTACACTATATACGTGAGTCTTGCAATACATAATGAGAAAGCAGAGCAGGGAGGTCAGCCGCACAATGTGTTTATAACCATATTTGTGTTGTTCAGTCCGTGTATATATAGACTGTATATACTGCTGCAACTTGATCAGCCCTTCCCCAAGGCACTTTTTCCCTCTGGGCTTTAATGTATATTCTGATTTGAAGTCAGACCACGAGTGTAGTAGAAAGCAGCACATGAAAGCCAGCGCAAGCAAGTACAACGCACAACCACTTGATGATAGAGCGAAGTAAACAACCAAAAAGCCCCGGTGCAGAAAGGTCAAAAACTGCTGGAAAAAACAAGTACAGTCGACTAAACTTATCAAAACCGTTCTTCAAGGGCACTGCTACTGGTACCTGCGCTGCATTTATGATTTGTATATAAATGCCATGATTCAGGCCATGATTTAGCATTGTAAAAAGTGCTGCAGAGGTGAACAGTATCCCATGTCGGGGTGATAAACCGTTGTGCTCTGAGCATCTGTCTCGGGGAGGCTCGGAGAATCTTAATGTGATTGCCAGTAACGTGTCGTAAATCCTGCGCATCGCTTCTCCTTATCCACTGTCTCTGCTGGAGCCCTACCTGCCCCCGCTCCAGGAAAACACCAGGGAATTTCTCCTGGGTTATGCAGGTGACATCACAGAAGTCGAAATGTCAGCAGTGAGTGGAGAAAGAGGCAGACTAATTAACTCAAAACACTACTAAAATAAGAGAAAAGCAACGGCAGACTATATCAAGATTATTAGGTTAATCAATAAACATGGGTCTCAGACTCACAGTTTGATTTATTAATAAATATTTAAATTTTTAGATTAGTATATTGCAATTACATTATTGACCCTTTGCACATGCTGTCACGCTCTTCAAGGGAACACCCACTTCGCCATGATGGAGGAAAAAACAGAACAGAAAGATTTATTGTCATTGTCACAGAGAGTACAACGAAATTATGTTTTGGAGTGAGCCTCCAGGGCCACTGCGCAATGTGCGCCGCCACTCTCTCCTCCGAAACATGAAAAATACATAGCAGGCTAGGGATGCACTGATCCAGTTTTTTCTGTTTCGATACCGATTCCGATATTTTGGCTTTAAGTATCTGCAGATACTTGATATCAACTAATACTAGTGTAAGGACTGAAATAGTTTCTTTTTCTTAAAATATAAGACATTTGCTCATATAGTGTTATGTAACTATTATTTATAGTGCAAGTCACAACTTAACAACTTAAATGTCCCAACAATTGTTTCGGCTTAACCGTTATCATAAAACCGATACCCGATCCCAGTATCGAATCGGTGCATCCCTATAGCAGGCACACATACAGTACAATAATATAAAAAAGTGTTGTCTGTGTGCATTACAACTATTGAAAAAACCTGACCGTTTCTAGGTACATTTTTAAATTTTGTTTTGTGATTGGCTGCATTAACAGGCAAGATTGTAAGCCTAATGTAGGCTGTGTTGTGTTGGAGTGAAAGACCCTTTAATTGTAAATCTTTTGATGAAGACAGAAGACACTAGTGAGTGGCAGCAAATAATTCTAAAGAACAGGAATGCCTGTAAGTTTTCACAGATTTGCAGTGAAGACTTCATACAAGATAAGTTAATGCTACCAGTACATGCTATTTAGCCAAGTTACAGAAAAAAGACTTTTGCTTTTAACTTGATATTCAAATATTGCATATCTTCAAAACACCATTTACAATATTATCTTAAACTTGATATATTAACCACCTGAAAGAACAAAAGAATAATAATCATGACAACGTGAGAAGCAAAACGTTTTTTCATTCTAGAAACTATAGAGATCAGCAATACATCTGTTACAGTTTTGGTATTGACCGAGTCTAGAAAAAGGCAGATAAATTTAGAGGTGTGCTAAATATCAAATTTTAGATAAAACTGTGAATATTGTCTTGAATGGAATATCAAGTATAGTGTTTGTAGTGAAAAGGCAACAGAAAAGGTTGAAAATTAACAAATCCACACTTAACATAAATTCACGCTTCATTTCGATGTCCCTCCAGAGAGTCGTCCCATTTTTTCTTTCTTGAAAACATAAGATAAACAGAACATAGTAGCCCTCTTCTTTAGAGTCAAATCAGCCATTCTGGGAAGAATCAGACTCAGTTTCTACTCTAAACTCTAAATAATAAAAAAATTCCCACAAAATTAAAACATTTGTATCAGAATAATTGGCGTCGTCTATTTTTTTGAGTAACTTTAGATCCCTACATCTAATTTTTACCCCTCAGCTTTTGCAGAGAAATTGTCAAAATATACAAAATCTAGAGTAATTTAGAACGAGTGAAAGAAAGTAAGCTGGAATGATAAGGGGTTAAGAAAATTACATTTACAACAAATGTTCAAATAAAGTTAGACAGTGATATTTTAGTCAATTGGTCATACACATGTCTTAAGTCGACCGAAAATGTCTATAGTCAGCCCAGTCAAGCCCAATTTTTCTGATCATTAAACTTCAACTAATACAATTAAACACATATTTACCGTTATTCTTGGTTTGAAATAATATCATCTTAATATCGTAATCGAGATATACCGCTCAGCCCGTTTTATATTCCAACTAAGTACAATTTGTTTTTCTTTTTTACAATAGTGAAACGTTAATTTGTGAGCCTTGTTAATGTCCTTGGCAAAACAAAACAAAAAATCAACCTTGAAAATGAGTGAAACCTCTTCTCCCAAAAACCTTACAAGACAATCTTCCACACAAAGATCTTGTAGCAATTTCATCAAAGCAATATCCTGTGACAGAAGATCTTGCTCCGTCGCTACAGTATTTATATCCATACAATATCTATTTTATGTGTGTAGCATAGCAGCCAGGAACACATCACAAATGCAGCATCTCTCTCCTTTCCTCCCACAAAACCTCCCCCAACATTCATTCCTATATTTCCCCCTCTGTATGAAAACACAGTGGGATCCATCTCTCGGTTTATAGAAATCTACAAATTGTAAGAAAACGCGGCTACAAAAGAAGTAAACGATTACACATGCACCTTTTTTGAGAGCTTTGATATCACTGTTCTACTGCAGGATCGTGTACAGTGTGAGATAATAGCCCGTTTTCCTTTGTAATGCTGTCCCTTTTGCCTCTCTTGTGCTTCCAGGCTTTGATACACCCGCTGGCGTACAATGCTGCAGAGCTCGGTTTGCTATTTATCTTTAAACTGAGAAATCTTGGCAGGCTTACTCCATTGTCTTACACCTCATCCATCTCCAAGTCCCCAACTGTAATTTTTTCCCACCTCTCTGTTTTGACAGCTGCTCCATCGTTGCTGCTACTGCTTAATTCAAATCGACATCGCTCCCTAAGGATGAGATGTGGTCAACCTTAAAATGCATGCTCTCCCAGTGCCATTGCCATCATAGATTTGGGAGATGGTGGTGGCACTAGTAAGTTTTATTTGAATTGTTTTTTGGGTGGGGAATTGTTGTCTTTTTTAGTGAAAGATACAACTGTTTTGGAATTTGTTGTCAGACAGTTCTCTTACAGCAAATCTTATTGTAGAAGAAGCCCTGTATACTTTCATTATATCTTGTATTAATACAGTGAACCCTTAAAGAAAAGCTAAATGATCTTTAATATACATTTAGGCACTGTGTTGTTTACATATGTCGTAGTCAAAGCAAGTAGAACAGAACAGAAAGATTTATTGTCATTGTCACAGAGCACAACGAAATATGTTTGGAGTGAGCCTCCAGGGCGCTGCACTTTCTCGAGCGCCGCCACTCGATCTTCCGAACATGAAAGTATGGTCAACACCTAGCCTTTTCATAATCAATCAAATTACCATGCTCTTTGAAAAATGGATAAAGAAACCATCAGGAACATTTTCAAGTGCAACGCCTAGTGTGTGATAGAAGTTAAGACAGGCGCCCAAAGAACGCTTTGCATATGCCACAGCTCAGCTCACTCTGGCTTCTGGAAGTTGTGAAAAAGCGCTACTTAATACAGTACTACAGTAACATTTTTTGTTGCTAGTTTGTGTTTAGTTCTTTCCGACCAAAAAGGACATTGCAAACACAGCAAAATTGTGACAAAATCCAACCGCTGTGAGGTGTCTGAATCAAATAATCAAATAATATATTTCTCCATACGGAGTATGGAGTATCGGCTGTCTCTAAAAAGATTTTCTTAAGTTGTTATAGGCAGCGGCAATTGCAATGAACGTCTGTGGATATTAAAGTTGGGGAAACTAACTTTTTTAGTTGTAAAAAGTAAACCCGTGTTTTCCACTAAAAAGTCTATGATCAAACCACTGTGTAATGTCTGAATTGACTAATAAATAATTTCAGTTTTACTCATGAGCTGAATGCAGCCTTCAGTTTCACTTTGTTGTTTGTAAAAAGAAGCTTATAGATCGTAATTTCAACCAAAATTAATACCTGTCGATTTTAACGTCGTGTCAAAAGATTTGGGAGAAAAAAAATGTCAGCTTTCTCTTGCAGTGTAAAAATCTGTAACCCCATCTTTAACTATGTGCTGAAGGTTTTGTGAGAGCAAGAAAGTATAAGTAAGACATTTAAAATTATTTTAATTGACCTATTGAAAGGTGAGACATTATTGGACATGTTTTTAGTGGTAGGAGAAACCTACACAGACAATGTGAGAACATGTAGTCCACATAGAAAAGCCTGGGGTCAACTGGGAATTGAAACTAGAACCTTCTTGCTATGAGGCCAGAGCTCTAACCACTTTATACTTTAATACAATATACTATTGAATATCATGTTTACATTTTTAGAACAGTAAAACTCTGGTAAATTTAGTAGCAAGAATAATATTATTGCTTAACTCAATTATTGCGGCCAATACACAATTAAGAAACTGTCTCTTGCAAAGTCACATAGTGGAATTTTTTATTTTTTTGCAATTCCAATATATAGATTTTAGACTTTCGGACTAGACGGGACACCATAGTCTCTTCTAACAATGGGAAACACAGCTCTCTCTATACGAAAACCCATTTATTTTTACACGCTGGTCACAAAAGCTTGCCTTAAAGCATCAAAAGACAAAGTGAAATCCCCCTTTCTTGCCCCCGCACTTCTCCTCTGCAGTGCTCTCAACCCTATAGCCTCCGCTGTCCTTCTCTGATAACTATTCTGATTGATTTCAACTCTGGGCATCATATAGTATCTAAGACCAAATGGTGCATAACACATTTTTCTATCCCTTCCTGCCCCCCCTTCCTCTTTCTCTCTCTCTCCTCCTCCCTCTCTCTCCCGTTTTCTCATTCTCTCCCCACTTCCGAAAACGATTGCAAACTGCCTAGCTCAGCATAAATTCCCCTTGAGATAGACGGAGCAAAGGGGGAAGAGAGAAGATGAGCCTTGAGAGGAGAGGTGAACAGATTAGCACATAAATGTCGACCAGGCACACTTTGTATATTGATATAATTCCTAAACATGATTGTGGGTGGCATCTCGCTGCTCCTCTCAATGTTCAGCAGAGCCTTTAGTGTGAAAAGAGACAAGTGAGAACTCCCCTTTTCCCTTTGCTATGGTAGGGGCATTTACAGATCATTATAAAGCAAATGTAGCTGAAGACGTAGGCTTGAGCGGCGAGACTAATTGCAATTGAAGCGACGCTGCAATTAGTCACAATTACCAAGTCGCATATAGGCTGCAATTATCTGAATTAGTGCTTTCACAGAGAAAGGTGAAACTGGGAGATGTATTGGAAATGAATACAATTAAAACTGTTTTGGAGAGCAAAATTAGATAACAAGTAATCCGTAATATTTAAAAAGATTCCAAAAAAGTGTTAGACATTTTTATAGTATTCTTTCAAACAAGAATATTCCTGCCGGTTTGTTGTACATTTTGTGAATAATTCATGCTTTGTGCACTTTTGTTGCCTGGAAAATCCAGATGATATTGGCCACCGTGTCCCTCTTTCTGTAGTCGTGATTGACAGATTAATTAGCCAACTAGAGACACGCATGATCTGCTGTGTGAAAACCTACACGGCTGCTTCCGACGATAAAAATACATTGAAAAAATATCACGTGGAACTGAAAAGCTTCACAGATTTCTGAAGAGTCAACGAGCTAAGCAAAAAACGATTTTAATGTGAGGTGAGTGAAGTTAGATTTTGGTCTAAATGACAGATGACCAGTCAGCTTCTTTGTTTCAACTAATCTGATTGCCCGGTACAATGTAGATTTGATATGAAATGCAGGGGAGTGGTGACCAGACCCACTCTTCGCAGTTTGCTGAATTGTGGGTTCTGAATCAAAGGCAAGCACTTTTGAGCACCGCTCTATCTGCATTGCAATGATATACAGTCGACAACGCCAACACAGTCTCCGAAGAAAACGTAGATTTACAACTAAATGTGAAAAATGTACGATAAGCAAGTTTCACGCCGTTTTTACGTCAATATGTTACAAAAAGCCTAAATGTAAAATTATCACAAATTTTGGTTGAAGCCACATGGCCACATTTTCTTTGGGTTTAACGGGAAAGCTTAGGCTTCAAGTTACCAAAATGGGTAAACAACAAAGTCTTTAAGGATGTTCTTGACGTGGTGTTGTCTAGGGCTGAGCCATATTTAAAAAAATTCATACCTAAATAATTTTTTGGTTATCTCGTTTGTATGTTTTGCATTTTATGTTTGGAAGAGCGAGTGGCGGCGCGCGAAAGTTGCAGCGGCCCGGAGGCTCACTCAAAATTCATTGTACTCTGTGACAATGACAATAAATTTTCCTGTTTTGTTCTTGTTTCAATACTGTGTCTTTAAGTATCTTCCAATCCCTGATATTGTTCTGAAAGCATGTTTATTTATAAGTTTATCAGTTAATATTTCAGTTTTCTCTCAAATGTCGCTGGAGCTGTTTATAATCTGCAATGGGAACCTAATAAAAGCGCAACAATTGTCGGCAAAGTTGCCATTAATTCAGCTCAGTCCGAGATTGAAGTTGTGTTAACAGCTTCATAATTCATTAAAAAGAGCGCGGCAACTAATTTCCTCTGAACAGGAAAGAGGAAAAAAAAAGCATGAAATGATTAAAGAGGCTAAGTTTGAAGAAAAACTATGAGTCAGAAACGAAGCGCGGCGTTATTTAAATAAAGTGTGGTGCTCAGGGCTTTCACTCGCCCCTTAATTTGGTTTCCGTAGCGATCAGACATTACACAAGCCAGCTTTGCCCTTTGAGGAAAGAGCTAGTGTTTATTAATGCAGATGGAGTTTGCACAGTGGAAAAGAGCTGCATGGGTTTTGTAATTCTGGGAAATCCAAGCTCCACAAACAGCAGAAAGAAAGGACTTATTTTTAACCTCCTGCTGAATTACAAAACAGAGATTGCAATCTGTGAAATCATGCTAATTAAAAAGCTATTTACAGGCCCGAACAATTACTGAACAATAATAAACAAAAGTACAGTATGTAGAGGGCGAAAATCTGTTGAATAAAACTTCAGTTAAATAAACAGAAATTTAATCAAATTTAACATTAAATATATCATAATTTTGCCAAAAATAAATCTTTTGGGGGTTTTTTTTAGCTCTTTTTTGAGTACATAGGCAATGCTTTGGATATGCAACATTAGATTTTCAGTTTTTGCAGATCTACTCTACAAAAAGTGAAGTTAAAGTTAAGAATTTTAACCCTAGTTTCAAGCATTTTGACTAATTTAAGTTCTATTTATTATAAAAACCTAAACAATTTAGCTTGTTTTAAACATCTTCAGACTAATCTGGAATTTCCCCATTGTGGGACAAATAAAGGATATCTTATCTTATAATTTCAAAACATTGCTTCCCATTGCTACCCATTTTAAGCCAATTTTTTTGCCAATGGGTTAAGAAAATTGTTCTAATCCCATTGGCAATTTTTTTGGTTCTTATTTTAAGACAAATTCTCTTAGAACTAGTCACAAATGCCTTGAAACCAAACCAGTGAAATTTTCTACTTTACATTAGCAATTAAATCTTATCCAGTTAAAACGACTCAAATCCAGATTACATATCTGCACCCAAGCAACATTAAGCAAGTCTCGATACAGGGGTCACTCGCTCTATCGCGGTTCACTTTCTGCGGCTTCGCAGATTTTTTTTGTGTGCAATTTTGTTTTTTTGTTTTCTACAGTGTAAGCGTGCTTTTCTCTCAAACGCACTGTTTTGGACTTGTGTGACATCGCAGCATTCACAGGCAACAGCACAGAAGCTCTTTTAGAAAACTTTAGACAGTTTGGATCATGCAGGGGAAGCTGACCTGACGCTCGGACGTTTCTCCAGGTGAGGATTTGACTCTTTGAGCTCGTAGTTACGATGATAAGTTTGTTCACGCTGGAACGTCATTTGTGTAGTTCAGAGATGTGTTTGAGGAACGTGTTGTGACTTCACTAGAGTCCGGATGTGTTTCGTGTCGGCTCTGGAGTCCGTGTGATCCGTGGAGCGCAGCGGGACGGGCAACGCAGCGGGACGGGCAACGTGCCAAAAGCAGAGCAGGCGAACACGCACAGCACCGTCCCTCTTTAAACGGTCACATAAAAGACTCGCGCTGTTGTATCTGGCGGTGAATAATGTGTTCAGCGCATTATTACCTGTACAAAAGACACTAAACATCATAACCAGGCAGGTTATCGACTAAAATTACTGGTAAAAAATGAAGATCACTACTTTGCGAGTTTCACCTTTCACGGGTTATTTTTGGAACCTAACCCCCGCAATAAACGAGGAACCACTGTATTTAGATGATATTTTGTCAATTCAACAGAAATTTCTGCAGCATTAGCATATCAGGCAAGATTGGTTTGATTATTTCCCCTCTGCTACTTCCTTTGCAGCCTGTAGATGTCTGCCTTTATATACAGTACATAGATCTTAATAAGAGAAGAACAATGCAAA
Organism: Mugilogobius chulae; assembly: GCA_038363315.1. Lineage (NCBI taxonomy): Eukaryota > Metazoa > Chordata > Actinopteri > Gobiiformes > Gobiidae > Mugilogobius > Mugilogobius chulae. The sequence continues at coordinate 30,542,405 of CM076414.1, forward strand.
TAATACCGGTTCATAATCATTTAACACTAATGCAGTTTGGTTTGATAAACAGAGCAAAAACAAAGCAGCTTGTCTGAAGTATAACTGATTATGTTCGCCATTTGTGTATTTCCCTCGTGAGAACACCTTAATTAAAACGGGAACGCCGGCTCCTGCCCTCATCTGGGACTCTGACAGCCACGCGGAGCATTACACTGTCATTTGTAAACAACCAAATGAGTGGAGAGGTCAGTGTCCTGCCTGTGCCTCCAGAGAAACTGCAGTCCTGTTCAGCAGCAAACCACCTGCGATTGTGAATGGCCTCATTAAAATTCCCCTCCGATGCAGCCAGCAGATTCCATTACACCAACTTTACCTCGTCTTCATCTCCTTGATCTCTCTCTCTCTTCTCCTCCCTTCTTTTTCTGCTATTACCAGTCCTCCTCCTCTCTCTCTCTCTCTCTCTCTCTCTCTCTCTATTCTATCAACCACTTCGCACGGATCAATTGAAGCTTTCCTCTTGAAGTCTCCAAACAGCGCAAGGAAAAAAAACAATTACTGTATGATAAGGGAAAAAATGCATTATCAAACAAGGCAGCAACAACTGATTGGTTTACATGTGACTATTAAAATCAATGATTGAAATGACACAAAACGTATTAAAGGTGCATAGATGATTTTCTAATGGAAGAAAAACGCAGCAGCTGTTTTTCAAATGAGGCACATGTTCCACTGTCAAGTCCCGCCTTCTTCACTGTTCACTCATAGACGTTAAATCAGTTGCCTGACCAGCCAGTCACTACACATTTTGACAGACAACTTAACAAAGACGTGAGGGTTTGGAATCAGGGCGCCGGGTTTTAATTTTGAGGGCGTGCTTTCCGAGCGCTGAGTCAAGCAATCACAGAAAACCCGGAAATTATACTGAAACAGAGACAAGCTAAACTGGACGTAAAGCCTCGTGCATGAGTTTTGACCCGATTTTAAGTCCGTTGTGCCCCACTACGAAGATGTGGTCAGCCAGAGTAAGGATTTTTTGCTGTTTCCCTCCTTATGTCTGTTCGTCACTGCGATTATTTGTCAAGGAGCACCATGGTGAGGCTCACCTGCTGCACGAGTGAGAGGACCTTTACAACAGACAGCATCTGGTGCATCCGCCTTGTTACGGTGGCTCTTAAAATGTAAAATAAAGATGAAACAAAGCATTATGCACTGACTCTACTAGGCTATAGAACAGAGTGGGCAATTATTTTCCCCCGGGCAAGTAGAGGAGGGCAGAAATTCGATCATTGGTGCGGCAAATTATTATTATTTTAAGTACATCTTTTATAAAACAGGCATTTTAATTTACTATTTTGATAATTTATTATGATAAATATTAGGGCATCGAGAAAAGACACATGCTCCACAGCTAAATCAATCAAATAAAAGAAATTTAAAGAGTAATACTTGTTCTCAAAAGCGTTCCAGGCCGCAGTTTACCCAGGTCTGCTATACAACATGGCTAACACTAGGGCTGGGTGTTGCCAAGAACCTTCCGACACAATATACACAATATGTATTCCGATACAAGGGTCACGATACGATACATTTCACGATATATGTTTATCTCAATACAATTCCCTCAATAATACAAAGCATTTTTCTGACCAAAATGAGAAAATGTAGTATTGTAAATGTAAACTACCTGTAAAAATGTTTTTAATGCAGGAGTCCTTAAAATCAGTGTTAAGAATGTAATTTAGAATGACAAAATGCAGAAAGTTTGTATTTTCACATAGCTTTTTATGTTTGATTCACATATCTTATGAATAAGTCCCCTTCAGCTCAACAGTTTCAGCCCTAAGCAGCAGTCCAGAGTTAGAAGTGGAAAATTTGTATGAGTTTAAGAATCCCGATACATATCCCAATTGCTAACAAGTTTGTCACGATATATCCCAATATTGATACACCGAACACAGCCCTAGTTGACACGGTGTTTGTTGAAACTTTTTCATTTGACACCCACAATGCATCAGTATAACAGCTCCTTACATCTAATGACCCTCCGCTTTCCTGTGACGTTTATAAACCTGGTTTTATCGACTCGCATTTCATTGTTCACGATTATAACCACGCACATGAAACTCTGCGCTCGATCACATGACACACACACTGTTCTCCGCTCACTGCTGCTCTCTACAAGTCTGTGTCATCTCTGTTCTTCCTGCCACATGATGCGACTGAGAGACAAATAATCGTCGTAAATGTCCTTATGTCTGTGGCCTCTTCTTTTTTAACATGTCTAAAAATCGCAAAAGATCCTAAACTCCTCTAGTGTGCAGCCGGCTTTATCGTAAATATGTAGCGCAAGAATTTTTTTCATTATGAAGCTTCTCAACACTGTTTGCTGATCAGGTTTTAAGAAATTGATAAATTCCTAATTGCTCAAAACGATTAATCGGTATCAGACGATTTATTCAATATTCGAATAGTTGCGATTAATTTGTTGCAGCCCTAATTAGAAGCAACATTGTATAAAAAAATTAATAAGATAATGCCAACAGCACTGAATTCCCTTTCCTTTAGTAAAACACTGCTTGAATCAGATCAATGATGTATTTGAATATTTTACTATGGATATACTGTCCTCCTGACTGATAATCTGGAGATATTATACAGTCCTAAGCACCAGCGCTGCACCTCTTGCCTCTTGTGAGCCAGTTTAAATATTCAACTCCCCATATGTTTCCCAGTCATTTGGCAGGCTGCATTACAAAGCCTCCGACTGCTGCAGTAGCACAATTGGCAGTCTCTCTCAGCCTCCTCCTTTACGTCGGCTAAGGCTTGCTGCTCCTTTGTTGCTCCTTTGATTAAAATGCCTGTCACAGTAGTTTAACAGTGGCACTACGAGCTGGAACCACATAGAAAGCTTTGATAGTGGAGCATAATTAATGGCCGTGGGTCCTGTTTCTCTGCAGGTAATAGCTGCTTAAGTCCTTTTGTGAGGTAATTGAGAGTAAATATGGCACAGAAGCAAAGACTCACCGGTCGGATGTCGTACGCCAACAGGACAAACCTCATGTCTGCAGACACCTGGAATCTGGTCTTAGACAGGTCCTGGAGGGAAGAAGGACAAAGGAGAAGCATAATGCAGGCTTTTGTTTAGTTAAAGGGCACATATTATGCAGTGCTTTCTTGTAATCTCTAAACATTGCTTTCTGATCAAAAACACAGCTGGAGTTCTGTCTGTGAGATGCTATTCTTTCCCATCTGAGTCTCAGTAAACGCTGTTCTGAATTTTCATAAATCATTCTAACTGGCTTTCAGCATTTTTCCAGAATTAGCATATCAGACTAGATTGGTTTGATTCTTTCCTCTATGTAACTTACTTTGCATCAAGGAAAAGGGAACTTAAATATAATTACTAAAAATTATTATAGTTCCATTTTCAGTTCCAGTTTCATTAGGTCAGTGATTTTCTATTTATCCTTTAAGACAGTGCTTCTCAAAGTGGAGTCTGGGGGTCCCTGAGTTATTTATAGGAGGTTCTCCAAAATTTTTATCAACTTGGTTTTTTAATTGAATATGGCAATTTTTCATGGTGTTGTTTAAAACTTTCATCCATGTTAAAAATCAAGATCCGCAGAGAGTTATCTGAGCCAAGAAGTATGGTTCATTTACAAAAGTACAACTATGCATAATTGAAAGTCCTAAAGTTCTCAGTCATAGTCCAGTTCAATCTGGTGGTCAGTGTCGTCCTTCCCCGTCGTCCGCAGTCTGTACCAGTTTCTCCACAAAAAGCGTTTCCCCTAGCCTCTTTATTAACACTTGTACAATAGCAGCAAGGTTTACGGTGAGAGATGTATATTTGCAATTGGTAAGAGACAAAGCTTCTCCTGAAAGGAAGACCCCCATGGTGCATTTCTGAACAAAGGCTAGTTTCACACCTCAGTCTGTTGGAGTTGTCTGGCAGACAGGTACAGAATACTTAGAAGGGCAAATGCTTAAACTTTTCCATAACAATATACAGTCTCAAAGACACAATGGTTTGATGGAAACAACCACACACATGAATAAAAGACTATTAAAACAACTGTCTTTCAGCTAAGTTTGGTAATAAACATAGTTTAAACTTTGGTATTGCATTATGACGCCACTCTTGACAAACATGGGGTTCTCAAAGTATTTTCATCGCGATAAGGGGGTAGTGGCCACAAAAAGTTTGAGAACCCCTGCTTTAAGAGCTCTGACTTGAAAAATCATGACTATAAATGAATCGACTAAAATCTCTGACCAGGCCTTTTCCATCTTGTAATTGTAAAACATGTAACCAAGTCAAAATCTGCTGTGTGACTACAGCCCCTTTTATCTTGCCAAAGATACTTTTGCCAAAACCACACGAAGTGCAATGAAGTCTCCATTTAGTGCATTTCTCAGTCGCTTTTGTGTTGTACTTGCTAGGTTTAAAAGGAATCTCCACTACATGTCTGTTACATTTAGCACCTTTTATACACACGCTCTGTATGGTAAATGGCAGGTGTGTGGACTTAGACTTGAGTCAGGTTGAATTACTCTTGTGATGACTTGAGACTTGACTTAATAAAATAAACTAAGGCTTGGGACTGGAGATAGATTGATCTATAGGCTGGCCGATATTTAGATTTATCGGCCATATCGGCTATTGGCCTAAATTTTGGTCGATATCTGTTTGTTAGTTGTTTGGGCTTTTCCTCTGTGGGAAAGCCGCACTCAGTGATCAGCTGAGTCTGAGTTGGTTTGGAGAGAAACAATAAGACTTATTTTATCTGTCTCCACTTCCTAAATCTTCAGTTTTTTGATTTTATCATTAATGTGTCTTTAAGTTTTATTCTTGTTTTATGACTTTGGAAGCAGAAGACAAGCTTTCATAAGTGCTTTTTTGTTTGTCATTATGAACAATACGAATGTCTTTCATGACAATATGAAATTATTGTTTCTTGGGCCAAAATACAATCGAGCGTCATCGAGACGCACATGTATTAGGTTAAAGATTTTTTTGGTTAAACTATCTCACTCCAGCTATGCTTTTAAAACTAAAATAAGAAAATCTGCCTCAGAAATTGGCCTTGAAAATTGCCCATTGATATCGGCATCGGCCAAAGAAAAAAAACATATAGGTCGATTTCTACTTGGGACTTGCTTTGCATCTGAAGACTTGTGACTTGAGACAAATTGATGCTTCTTCTGAGAAAAATGAACAGTTTAATTTTACACAAACACACTGAAACATGTCCATCATCCCTTATTTTTTGTAACCGTAAATTAATTTTGAATGGGATGATTTATAAAAGTCAATGAATTAAACTAAAATCAGGGGACTTGAACTTGACTTGGACTTGTGGAAAACTGACTTGGGACTTGACTTGGACTTGAGATCAAAGACTTGAAACTTATGAGTTCTTCTATTTCCATGTTTAAGCAATTTGTTTGGAAAGACTCTCTCCTTTGAGGTTCGAAGAGAGATCTTGACAACTCAAAACAGCTAAAACAGGTTATAATTTATGTCACCATGTACATTAGCGCTTGATACTACATGTGTTCTCTTGTAACTGTAGAAGAACGCAGATTTCCAGACGATCATTTGAACAACATCCGAAACATCGCGTCCCATCAAAGCGTAGACGAGTGACTTGTTCTTCGTGACCTGACAGCGTGGGCCTGCTTTAAGCTCCTCTGCGTGACCCACATAAGTCAGTCGTGCAGCGATGAAGCTCTGTGCAAAAGTGAACCCCCCGCTCAGAAAATTCTCTTTGAAGGAACATGCTAGGCCTCACGGAGCAGGGGAAGCAGGACTGTCACACTGCCAAGTCTGTATTCATCTGCAGCAGTCTGTGTGGGAGAAGGAGGGCCGGGCGATTTTGACAAAAATTAAGATCTGGACATTTTTTGGGCAAATCTCGATAATATTTTGTCAATCCAACAGACATATGTTAGGCTATATTGTTACTTTTTTTTGTTTAGGTTAGTGCAAATTCACCAAACTCCAGCTACGAATGGATATTTACATAAAAATGAATAATGCATACTTCCTTATATGGCAAATATGGGCCGGCCGCAGCGCGTCACCGGCAAGATTTCTCTCCTGCAGCAGGGAAAATGAGGAAGAAGCGCAGCAGAGCGTCTCCCCACTTTCGCTGAGTTAAAACTTCAGCAACTTTTAAAAATGTTCAAACACACATGAACACACTCAGAGGAAACATAATCAAGTCACAGATGTTTTGAAATAACGCTGGGCTTTTGCCGTTTATATCGTGTTTCACGTCGCGGTAGCACGAGCGTCTGCGGGGGGCGGGGGAGGGGGGCAGCGGCTGTAGCGGGGGTGCGCAGTCAGTGCACAGAGGCTCTGGTCCTGTGGGGGGACACAGGGTCCTGAGTCCTGTGGGGGTTAGATCACAGAGGCTCTGAGACTGGGACATTCTGCTGCAGGTTTATTAAAGGAGTCATTTTTGGCATAACTTAACATTTTTTTGTTTCTAAAATTATTTTATATACAATAAATTGCAAAAATACATAACCTACAATCATGTAGGAAATATATTTTTTGAAGGAATTATATAAGAAATAAAATTCTGAAACAGCTGATTTTTTTGTTCTTACGAGTGCTCTTCAGTGTTCTTAGGATTTGTTTTTACAAACATTTTCCGTTAAAGGGGCACTATGTAAGAAAAACAAACAAACAAAATGATTTCCACTTTTGAACACTAGAAGGAGCCATTCACATGCATTTTGCCTATTAAGCATGCTGCTCTCTAGCGTCAATGATCCATATTCCGGCCGTAATAAAACATTTCAAATACGTATAAATGTATCACAATTGATGTGGATTGGTTAACAGTGCTCTCTTAAGTATTCATGTTGTAAAGAATAAATATGATTTAAATGTTTGTGGACTATAAGTGATAATTAAAATTCCTCTCAATCTTACACAGTGCCCCTTTAAGAACAAATTTTATGAATGCCAAAAATGTTCGTAAGAAGCCATTAAGAACAAATTTGTTCGTAAGAACGTGTCATGAATGAGGCCCATTAATATTACAATTTACATGAGATCCTTAGGTAAATAGTATGCCATATGAATAAGACATAAGAGAAGCAGGATGAAAAAAAATAGTCTAAACAGAGAACTGGGAATTCACTAAATGACAATTTCATCAAAAAAGTACAAAAATGTCCAAAAAAGGCCCAGATTCAATATTGAAGTGAAAAAAGTTGATTCTGCGTTTAGTTTCTCTTTAAAAAAAAAGTGTTCCAGATTAAATTTTTTGCCATGTCGCCCAGCCCTCGCTCTAACCACTCTGCTACCATGCGCTCATGTACTCCATATTCAGTTTTTGGACATCATGATATTATCTAATTTCAACATATTGCCTAGCACTACTTGTAAGCACCTCTCTATCCGTCTCGATTTCAACCTCTCTGTGTGTGTGTGAGGGTAAATATGAATGGATCGATACGTGAATGCGTCGGCGTGGGTGTAATAATAACTCACCAGGGAGCAGTTGTCCAGCAGAGCGGTGGTGATGTTGCTGTTCAGGCTGAATGATAACACATGGCCCTCTCTGGTGCGCAGCCCGACTTCATTATCTGAGCAAAAGTTTGAGAAGTTATTCAAGTCACAATTTCATTAACAAGACAAACGCAGCAGATAAAAGAGTCTCTAATTAAAACGCATTCTATTTTTGTTTTGGCTAATATTGTAAAGTGTAATCATAACTTCTTGTTCTTGTCTGACTGAGGCTTTGTTTTTGTTTGTGTCTGCTTTACTGACCTACATCTAACACTTTTGGGTTTTTCAAACATATGACCAAAGAAATACATTCAGGGCAGCAACAATTGATCATAATTCTAGCGAGTGAATATGTCTTTGATTGATTAAAAGCATCACAGATTTACATTTTTCTGATGTGGTAAATACTTATAATAGTTTGACAGCAGTAAAGTTGCAACTAATGAAGAAAATGGCATATAAACGTCGAAAATTACCAGAAGTAATTTGAGTTCAAAGACAAAATCCTTCCACATGTGTCGCCAAAAAGACACTAAATGTAAAAGACAATAATAATAATTTTAGGGCTGCAACTATTGATCATTTTTCTAATCAAGTTGGGCGATTATTCTTTCAATCAAGCGATTCCTGTAGTTGTTTAGAATGAATTTCTATCCAGACAAAGATGGAGTATTGTCGTTTTCAGATGTTTTGGAGGTGTGGCCTGTGTACAAACTATTTTTGTTTTTACTTAGTTTGGTGTGATAGTCCTTGTGTTAAACGTTTAGCAGAATTTTACAACAGTTACGTCGCAATTTATGAAGAAATTGACAAATAAAAGTAGTTGAGCTATATCCCATCACACGTGTAGTCAAAAAGCGCCAAAATGCAACACAAGACTGACACAGTTTCCTGGGAGTTTAAACAATCGGTGTCACAAAATATTTGCCAAATCATAACATCTGTGTCATTTATGTCATAGACATATAATTAGTAGACGCGCAGCCCGACTCTGATGCTATCTGAGCTAGTCCGGAGCATTCTACTGTTTATTTTCCTATAGCCGTTAGCATTAGCCCGCAAAAAACGCAAGTTATGAAAGATCCAAAGCGTGTCAGCTAGGGGTGTAACGATACGTTTTTAGAACGATACGATACATTTCGATATGAGGCCAAGAAAAACGATTACAAAACGATTTTGGGGTTTCAGGGAACGATACAGCAGTTTTAAAACGATATTTCGATTCAGTTTGATAACTTACAACATAAATAAATTAATTTTGCATTAAATCAAAAACTCAATAACAAATAATAAAATGATAGAGTAAGGATAAGGGTAATAAAGATATTCAGCTTAATGACAATTATTTTTCATTGCACTTTCCCCTTAATTCACAAGTTTAGTATCATAATAAAATAAGTGACTCACATTTCACCATCTTATTGAATCATTTTCACACAGATGCAGAAGTGTGTTGAGATGGGAGTCTGTAACTTACTGTATCTTCATGACTTATCATTAGATTAAATATTAAATCCACAAACATGTGCAGACTCGAAGTTTAGATCCAAAGCATGGTGATGTTGCGTCACCATGCGGGGGGGCGTGTTTGCAGCTCGTCTGGTTCTTTTCGGAGCTCGCTCGAGTCGTTTCGCGGCATTACCTCCGTGGGCCAGTTTGGTTTCGCCTTTACGGCTTTGTCCCTCATGGTCTCCGCTCTGTGCGCTCTCGCGGGCCCGCGGGATGGGCACTGTCCGTCCCCTCCGCTGGGCTGTGCGGCAGCGGCTCCGTCCGGGAGTAGATTCCGTGTGAAACAAGCGCTGCAGGCTCTTGATGATGACGCAGCGCGGAAAACCAGCGTATTAAACGTGCATTTAATGAAACATTTATGTGAAAAATAAACTACTAAGAATGTTGTTTGTCTGTATAGTTTATGTTTCGCCATATATCTAAATAAATCGATTCTTTGGGCTTAGATTCGAAGCGATTCAAAGTTGCATCGATGTGTGGCCTGGATTAAGGCCAACTAGTAGAACGCCGATCGATGCAGCGGATCGTAAGGGCTGTGTATCGATACTTCGAATATTTAGGTGAATCGTTACACCCCTAGTGTCAGCTGTACAAACCTACCGACCACATTTAGCAAAGGTCAGAGCCTTGTTACAAATTATTGTTGAGTTTACAAACCTTTTAGTATTTTATTGTAGACAAAAATTCTGTATAAAACTGCTAACGGCTAGCAAACTTATGCATCTTTTGGCTCTAGTGACAACCAAACTTCTCATTTACATGTTACTTGTGAGAAAAGCAGACAAATTACATAAATAACACCAAACAAAGTTACATCCTCACTTCTCTGCGGAGGAGCGTCTGTCGCATCGGTGATGGAGCATTTCCAGTCTAAGAATATCAAATATATAGTAGTTTGAGAAATACAATCTTACATCACCAAAGTTGTTTAAAAAAGCTTCATAAGACACAAATCAGTCTGTTTTGCTCATTGTTTTGCTGAAATCGCTTGTTTAAACTCGTTTTATCCATAAAAGTGCAACTTCTGCCATTGAGTTCAATTGATTTGCGTCATCACCTCGACTGGAGGAATATAGCATCGCGCTGTTCGTGTTGTAGCAACAGAGCAGAGATGCTGATTTCGCGTCTACTAATTTAATGTCTATGATTTATGTGGGTTTTGGCCCACATTTACAATGCAGTTGCTAGGTAACAGTTGTGGGTTCCCCTCTACATATAGTATCATATTTGCTGGACAAAAACCTACAGACTTCATAAAAAGGGCCAGTCCAGATAAAAACAAGAAATCGATTAATCGATTAATTGCAACTAATTCGATTATTAAAATAATCGTCAACTAATTTAGTATTCAAATAATTGCAAACTGACTTTATATGTGTTCCAAACATTAAATAAGCCTCAGTTTGAACTCATCTAAAAACCTCTTTGCTTAAATTTATAGTGATGATACTAAATACTAAAAGAGGAGACTAGATTCTCAATAACTGGTACTACAATAATAACTATAAATGCTCTTTTACATCAATAGACAGATGTTTTCAGCACAAAATACAAGTGTTTTCTTTATTACACATTTTTGTTTTAAACTAAAACCTATCAGAAAATATCATATTTTGTCTTGTTATTTGGACTGATATTGATACTTGTTCAAATGAGTGTTTAGCTTTGATTCCAGTTTTAGAATTGAAATGGTTTTTGATACTTAAGTTTTGACAACCTTAAAATTTCCAAGACGTTCTCAAGCAAAGCATTCTAAACAACTAATCGATTAATCGCCCAACTAATCAATCATCAAAAGAATCGTTAGTTGCAGGCCTATAACCAATGAGATGCAATTAATCAATGTTGTTGCAGCCATAAATATAACAATAAAGTATCACAGTATAATATATGATAGTATATATTATATAGCTCAGGGGTCCCCAACCACCGGTCCGGGGCCCAAAACCGGTCCGCGTGCCATTGGCTACTGGGCCCCAGAGGATTCTTCAGTATTTATTTTATTTTTATTTTATAGTATATCACTACTTCCTTGTTCTTTACTATGACAAAAATGTGCCACTTAATCTTATAAACAGCAAATTCAAGCAATAAGAGACCTAAAAGTGTACACAGAAATTGGTTGTTTGCATTTTAAATTGTTGTTATCGGCGCTACACAACCTCGACCGGTCCCTGAAAAAGACATTTGTGACTTTACCAGTCCTTACAAGAAAAAAGGTTGGGGACCACTGATATAGCTTATATATGTTAATCTTAAGCTAATTAATTTGTACTGTTGCATGGTTTAGCTGACAAATTGAAACCGGCGGCTAATTGGTGAAAGACTGTGAAAACTGCATCCTCAACAAGTTTGTTCAGTCCAACTTTTAAGTGGGTGATTATGACAAAAGAGCACGTCTCGTTATAAGTTTGATAAGAATGTTTTAGTACAGAGAAAGTGCTAAAATAAAACTGTAAAAATTACCCACAAAAGTGCAGAAACTGAAGAAGCTTATGTGATATTTCTGGGGAGATTACACGAGATGTTTCTGTCTTTTTAATTTTAATCCTTTAGACTTGAGATTCTAACTGACATTCTCCCACATCTAATCTTAATGCAACAAACACTTTAAACTCAAATTAATATGTTGTACTGTGGCACTGTAGTAATTTCAGGAAACAAAAATCAAACCAGTATAACAATAAAATTCAACTTTCCACTGCATAAATTATTGATCGGAGATGCGTCACGGAAGAAAAACAAATAACAGATCAATACCGTTCAACCAAACCACGGCGGGGTCGTGAACTTTGAACTCTTCGCTCTCGATGTCGTCCATGGTGACGTGTGAGCGCAGTAACAGGTGGGACTCGTCTGTGTGAGCAACAACACAACATGAGAAAATCAGTCTTGAAATGAGGCTGAATGGTTTAGAGAAATGTTAAATAAAAAGACACTTTCAAAACAAATTGAAGTTTGTAATTTGTTTTTGAATAATCTCACATCAATCATTAAATCTTAATCATCAGTAAAAAGAAACATTTTTTGTGTTAATTCTAATTTTTTTCAATATCTGATAAAAACAAACTATGAAACACCTGGAAAGGTTCAAGATAATAATCACATTGTGTCCCTCCAATCAGCCATTCTGGGATGAATCAGACTCAGTTTCTACCATAAACTTACAAATAAAAAAAAAAGAATCCCACAAAATTAAAACATTTTAATAGGACATTTGTACGGGCCTTGTACCTGGGCCTGAGCCTTGTACCTTCCACTATAGTTATTCTACTGATACTAATTTGTATTTAAATTTTTCAATTAGTCAAAATTTTCAATAAAGCGCGAGTAATTTGTTGACGGTCCCTAAGCCGCGCATTGAGCAGCATGTTACAGACGAGATCCCCACACAAAGTGCACGCAGCCAGGCCACATTCAGGGCAAGTTCCCGCTTAGTTGGGGAACATATCCAACGTGAAACGTAAAAGGCATGTTTTTTACGTGCCAACTCGTTCAAAACAAGAAGAGTTTTGACTCTTTGTCCAGCAGCCCGTTGTGAGTAGGCGTGACTACAGTGATCCAAAAAGGGCAGAAAGGACCAGAGCTCACGCAGCACCGCGCTCTCCTGGCTTTATCTCTCTGCTGTCGTGGGGAGAGCTGCATTCATACTGACACTGTCCCACGTTCACTCTCACATCTATGTATTGTTTATATTAAGCCAATGGGCTTTGGTACACCTCCTCCCCTGCTCCCCCTAACCTGTCTCTGTTTCAGACAAGCGCATTGGCTGCCTGTTTGCTCCGCTGCCCCTAAAAGCAGCGGAAGTGAGGCCTGCTCCCTTTCTCACTCTATCGCCACGCCATGCCACTCACCTTCGCCTTTGTTTGATTTTCTTTTTACGTACAGTACATCGCACCTCTACATACACAAAAAGGTTTTCTAACTGACTATCATTCGCACCACACTCACTACAGCCCACGATCCACTTAAACAAACATAACAACACTACACTTTTTACCCAACACCTTACATACACAAACGTTGTCTGACTGATCTTACCTGCACTACACGCATCCACTCATATTTACAATAAAAGACCTCTTGTGTCGTCCCCACCTTTGTTGCACCTTTTTGAGTCACGAGGTTGTAACAGGCTTTATAACAAAAGACACATTTTTAGACAAAGTTGTTAAAGCCTGTCATTTGAATAGACTTTCACCAAATAGATTTCTAATATTACACTTTTTTCCAAACTGAAGCTGCTGCTACAGTTCACTTTTGCCTGTCATCTCAGGTTCACTGAGTGAAATTGCACTTTCACATCTGGCTGGAGCCACACCTTTTACTAGGACAACAGAGGAATAACTAAGACCACCCGCTAAGACAGAGGGCAAAATCGCGGCCCTACTGTGCTTATGATGTCACAAATCAGCTGACTTTTATGCAGCTCCAGCTCCTGCTGCTGGAGAATCCAAATGAAGCCCTCTCTCTAAAGTCTCTGCTACGCTGGTATAGCTTTATAATTATTAGTAATATTGCAATGAAACAAGAATACTTAAAGTGAACCCTGACTATAACAACAAATATGGCTAAAATGCAAGTACATCTCATGTTTGTTCAAATAAACTACAAACAAATATAAAACTGCTTACTATGTTTATAAAATCTGCATTGTTTTGAGCTACTGGGTGCCGCCATATTGTGCATTCTGGGTTGATGACATCAAATGGTTGCTTTTGGTTGTTGCCATGGATACTCCTGTGGTTCGATCGGTGAACAGTTGAAACAAAAACACCACTGACAGTGTCCAGTTCTTGCCTCTTCCTCTTGATTATCTTCAGTTTTACAAAATTCCACATAATCGTTTTGTATTTGGCCAAACTCCAGCTCAAACTGAAAGGTTTTAACTGTTGAATTCATGTTGCTTAGTTACCTGTTACCTTGACAACCAGCAGAGGGCAGACAGACAACCATTTGACGTCACAGCCAGGACAAAATGGCAGCCATGTGATTTCTTTAAAACATGATTTTGATAAAACTACAAATACTTTCAAGGTTTTTGTTCTGAATTTATATAAGTGATGATATTATAAGTGTTTTAGGGTAAACTTGTGATTGTAGCCAGGGTTCGCTTTAAGAACTGAATTGACATTTACATTATTTATTTTATTCATGTATTCATTCTGTTGGCAGAGGGCAAACCCTGTGATTAGCAATTGATATTTGAGTCTTTTCGCAAACATGAAAAGCATTGAGCGTCTTGTGTGTGCTCTGAATCATAATTAAGTGCACTGAATCGTAAATCTAATCACACGTCAGAAAAAATACAAAGAGAAGATACAGTATAACAATGTAGAGGTCACTGAACACTACAGATGTAAATGAACATGTATAATTACAGAGATGAGAGGAAGAAGGAGCTTCATTTTACTTTATCTGCAGCTTCACAGTCTGGAGCATTATCTGACTAACAATAGTTTGAATTAATGTGGTGTCATAACATTCACTGGCCTCTATAGTTTAAATCTAAGTATGAGGACGGGCCCTTCAGAAGAAGCTGCTCTGGAAAATGAAAAAAGAAAATGGTTTGACCTGGTGCATGGGTGATACAGTATAATATAATATAAAATCTTTACACAGAACTTTCTAAAGATGTTTGTGTTTCAGAAGAGGAACAAATTAGTTAACATTAGGGATGGGACGAGATCTCGTGCCGCGAGATCTCGCGAGATCAAACTGTCACGATACTGTGCGCACACGTACTGAACTGTCTCGTGAGATTTTTTTCCATGGTCATGTAATTAAGTTTTGTTTCTTTGAGCAGCTGTAGCAAATATTCTCCTCCACACACAGACTGTAGCGGACTTATTCTGACAGAAAACAGTCTAAACTTTGTCTCAGTTTTTATTTCGTAAAGATAGGACCAATATTGACAGAGATAATTAGTCCTAAACATTAGGGATGGAACGATTCTGCAAAAAGAGTCGAATCGTTCGATCATGGCCCTTCGATCCGATCATTGCATAGTTCGAACGATTTTGCGCATGCGCTGAAATACACGTGTAGCGGCAGCGGCGTTTTGTTGACAAGGGGAACGAGTGAGCGCGTGCGCAGAAGAGTGTTGTGTGTGGGGAAAAGAAGTGGAGTTAGACGCTGGCGCCGCTCAGATTCAACCTTAACTTCATATCGCTCCGGTGTTTGGGAACACGTTGGATTTAGTGCCAAGGATGATGCTAGCGGTAAGAAAACTGTCTATTGGGAAGTTTATCGCTAATGACATGCAGCCGTTTTGTCTTGTTCGCGCTGTTGAACGCGGAGGCTTTAAGCACGTTTAACGCCGCCGAGCCTTGCTATAAACTCCGAGCCCAAAACACTTCAGTAACACCATAATACCCGCGATGTATGAAGAAACAAAGCGTGAACGTGAGCAAGACCAGACTGCACGTGAATATGTTGCGCTGACAGCTGATGGGCGGACTTCCAGAGCTACGAAGAGTTTTATTACGATGACGGTCCACTACATCGACAAAGAGTAGGCTAAAGTGTTGCAGACACGCAAGTATGAGTCCCATACAAGTCAAAACCTCTCAGAAGCACTGACAGAAGTAAAACATCAATGGAAGTTAATTAGGAAAAATAACTGTGTCCCTGGCACAATGTAACAATGTAAGAAAGTAACATGGTTAATGCTGTTAATATAAGGGTTAGGGCCAAATCTTGGGTGTTTTGCAATGTGTCTGCCAAACATGCAGTGTCCATCAGACACATTTACAAACTTATAGGAAAAATAAGAAAAGTCATTGCTTTTTACATAAAAGCACAAATGAAGCCCACATTCTCAAAATGAAGCAAGAAATGTTAGAGTTGCCAGTTCACAAACTAATATATGTACAAAAATAAATGTAAAAATAAATAACATAGATAGTTTTAGATATCTATTAAAAAAATAGAAGAAAATCGAAGAAAATCGAAAATCGTGACGGCAAAATCGAAAATCGAATCGAATCGTGACTTGGGTGAATCGTCCCATCCCTACTAAACATTGTAAAAGAAAAATATATAATCGTCAAATATACGCACGGACATCGCGGGAACAGCGCAGTGTTTTTCACATTTAAACATAGTTTAAAATAGATCCACAAAGAGATATTTTGGCCTATATCATCAGTAACTGTAAAAAAGTCTCATCTGTGTGTGTCTGGTGCCTCTCAGCAGCATGGAAGAATCAGCGGCAGCGCTGTGAAGAAGGAAAGGGGAAGGGGGCGGAGTCTGAGCTACACACGGGGAGCGGATTAATTTCAGTCAAAACTCATATCGTTGAAATAATAAAAATCTAAGGTGATACACATAATGAAAGGTAAAGCTAAACTAAAAGAATATAAACTAACAATAATAAATAATACAAATCATTTTTTTTATTTGCCTTGTTGAAATTCTAAATTGAAACAATTAATGCAAATTATTTAAAAATCTTGTCTCGTCTCGATCTCGTGGACCCAATCTCGTGGCTCGTCTCGTCTCGTGAAAATTCTGTCTCGTCCCATCCCTAGTAACATATAATGTATGATAGCAAACAATATCTGCCAAAAAGCTCAAAAAAGTAACATTTCTTATGGTAAAGCTGTGGTTCTCAACAATCTCTACATTCTTCTCACACCTGAGAAGTCACTGTTTTATAAGAAAAAAAAACATACACATATATACACAGGCGTTTTCCCACATGAAAGTACCAAGAACTAGTCCCCAAATTTCTCCAGTCCCTGTTTAGTCAGAGGAACTACCCTGTCCCCATGTTTGTGTTCACACAGCAAAAGTTTCTGAAAGTGTGTCTAACTAGCTTTAGCATTAGCATCTGTAAAGTCTGGAACATTTAAATAATTCATTAAGTGGTGTTAAGAAGACAAAAGTTGTCTTTTTTCGATTCCACTAAAAACCATAATGTGCAAAACTTAAAAACATCACTGGGATTAATAATAAAACAAAATGATTCACTGTAATTCCTAATAATAGTATTATAGACTACTATTTACAAATTAAATAAATACATTTTGGGAGTTACTGCCTTTAAATATTTTTCTTAAGGATAAGGAAGGTTAATATAAATGTGATAATGTGTAAAACATGTTTAAATACAAAGTTAGCATTGTAAAATGTGCTTGTGTCACCAAAAGGTTCCTGGTCTGACTGGAAAGTACCTGCCCCAGAGCAGGAGCTAAAAAAGTCCCTAAAGTGTGGCCACAGTCCATAGTTCCTGCTCTGTGTGAATGCTCCAATAATGGGGACAGGAACTAAAAAAGGGCTAGGAACTGAAAAAAGTTCCTACAGTGGGAAAAGGCCTTAAATTACCAAAAGTATTCGCTCACCCATTCATGATCAGATTCAGGTGTCCTAATCACTTGGTCTGGTCACAGGTGTATAAAGTCAAGCCCTCAGGCTGCAGACTGTGAAACAAGACATTTGTGAAAGAATGGGCCGCTCTCAGGAGCTCAGTGAATTCCAGCGTGGAACTGTCATATTCAAATTTGTCAAATTTCAAATTTCCTCGCTCCTAAATATTCCACAGTCAACTGTCAGCGTCATTATAACAAATAGAAGGGTTTGGGAACAACAGCTCAGCCACGAAGTTAGGAAAGGGATGGCACTTCAGTTCATAGTTAATTGACCTTTATTTAACCAGGGAAGTCCCACTGAGATTCAGAATCTCTTTTGCAGGGGAGCCCTGGGGAAGGGTCAGGGGAGGCATTAATGGACATGTTTTTTAGTTGTAGGAGGAAACCGGAGTACCCAGAGGAAACCTACGCAGACACGGGGAGAACATGCAAACTCCACATAGAAAGGCCCCGGCGGCCTGGGAGTCGAACCCAGGACCTTCTTGCTATGAGGCCAGAGCGCTAACCGCTTCGCCACCGTGTCGCCCATAGAATGAGTAAAGGCAGGTGAGACAATACTTTTGGTAATAGATCCTTATAACTCTTATAATAAGGATTGATAAGAGTTTGAAAACTTTGAAAATAGTTCGGCGTTTGCAGTGATCAAATCGAAAGGCCAGAGTGGATCAGTTTTTGCTCATGGAGCCACTGACTTACATATAGTTGTGTTGTACAATTAATGAAACAATAATAATCACAGTGTGTGAAGAAACAAAGACCTGACTGAATGTGGATTATTAAGTTACATTAACAGCTGATGTGTGGACCTCTAAATATGGCCATTAAAACTTATGTTTACTGTTAAAATGTTCATAAAAAATAGAAGTTCTGAACACTAACAACAGTGTTTGTGCTTTAAATTAAAACTGAAAAATCGAAAACTTAATTGTATCATCATTGCCCCATCCCTAATACTTATTTAATATACATTTCAAACTGTCAAATTTTGGGCAACATAAGGCTTGGGGGCCAGATCAGGTCCTCCAGCCATTCTTCCAAACATTAATTAAAAAGTTTGTTCTTATTTACTGGTTTGATTCTTTGTCAGTCTCAGTATCTTGTTATAGTTTTCTATGCAAATCTAATACAGCATAAGTTATTTTGTGCAACCCCAAAATATAACACGGTCAGTTGTTGCACATCTCATAGACCACTCAAAAATCAAGTTGAAAAGTCGTCCTGGTTCAGTTTTATTACCTCAAAAATAAACATGAAGGTTACATATAAAAACTCAACACGTACAGTACTCCACAGACATGGATCTTCAATGTTATAGATAATTCTTTCAGTTCAGCTCATGAAAAAGTGAATCTAAGGGTGCTCACTGGATCTTACAAAAAAGTGCAGTAATGATACCAGGTGCTTGTCGAAATAGCAGGCAAAAATAGTAACAAATAAAGAGATTACCGTAATTTCTGGATTATAAACCGCTACTTTTTTCATGAGCTTTGAACTATGAGGCTTATAAGGCAATGCAGCAAAATTATAGATTCTCATAGACTACTATTAACAAGTGCGGCCTATATAAGTACTTTTTCATTTTTTTTACTTAAAGGGACTGTACCTGATTTTTGCATCCTAAAAAAGTGAACAAACAGAAATAAATAATTTTACCCTTTTCCTTCAGGCTACATGATTTCTTCATGTAGCTAATGCATTCTGAGCTTCAGAATTGTTCACATTATGAGTTTTAATGTTTTTTCACAGCTTTTAACAGCGAGGTGAGTCACTATGCTAACAACAGTTAGCCACAATGCTAAAAACAAAAACAGAAAAAGCTGCACACAAACGGGATTTATTAGATATAGACAGGACTTTGGGGACTAATTTCCACCTGATTAGATACATTAACAAGGCATCAGTGCTAGGGGGAAACTGCTTTTAAGTTATCTTGTTGCCAAAAAAATCGAGTACAGTCCCTTTAAATCTAGTGGGTGCGGCTTATATTTAGGTGCGCTCAATAGGCCAGAAATTACAGTAAGTACATAAGTTAACCAGACGTGCCTCGGACTTCTCTTTATTTGTAAAAAGAAATGTGTTGTGTTTACTTTTGGTTCAGTACAGCCCTCGTAAACCCTCTGAGGTCCAAAGTATCTAAAAGTATGAAGACATTTTGCTGTAGATCTCTCAACTAATGCAGAAGTTTGATGATCACAAGTTTATTTTTTTCAGCACTGGACTTGTGTTAAAGAGCGTTTGTTCAGAGTTTGTACCTGGAGTGAGGATGACCACAGACAGAATGACCAGAGACATGACAGCGATGATCACCACCATTGCGATGCCGATGCCTTTCCAGTTTCGAGGCGGACCGTCGGTGCTGCCCAGGTCCTGGACAAAACACACACACAGACGGAAAAGATACTTAGGAACGCGATAATGTCTATAGTCCAAAATAAATCTGCTAATTTCATAGATCTTACAAACACTCATTCATTTAAGTCTAGATCTCTTGTTTACACTCATGTTTAAACAAATAAAATGAGAAAATATGACAGAAGATTTCTAATTGAGACCAAATACATGTATGCAAAGTGTTTTATTCTAGAAAATATATGCAGATTTCAAAGGAAATCTGCAGGGATGCACCAATACAGCTTTCCAAGTTTGAAATGGAATTATTATCAATTATTTGGCAAAGCCTTCAAGTATTTGCCGATACTCATTAACAATCAATATCAGTGAAGAGACTGAGAAGCTTTTTATTTGTTGAACTTATTTGAAAATGAATCTAATAGTGTCTTGTAAATCTTATAGTCTCATGTAAATGTTATATGAGACAACATCAGCCTGTAAATTGTTTCATTACTATTGGCCCTTTTCATACTGCGGCTGGGTTAGTTTCCGGTTTGAAATTAAATTACCAGCGGATGATCCTTTCCTGTCGATTCATTCCCTTTAGAACAAGCTGAAATGCAGTAAATTAATTAAATATTTAATTGATACAAAGCGGAGAACAAGTTACAGGCAGATAATCACTTGCAGCACGTTCAGACCTTCACATACGAGGTAAATGTTTCAACAGGGAAATAAAAGGTAAAGGTTAATGTATACTTTATTATTCCTGTAGGAAAATCTGTCCTCTGCATTTGACCCTACTTCAATTTAAGTTAATTTTATTTGTTGGCATTTAGTGATGCGCCAAAATGACGCACTTTTATAAATTAGGTATGCACCAATCCAGCTCTTTCAGTTCCGATACTGATTCCGATACTTTGTCTTAAGAATCTGCTGATACCCAATATCAACCGATACCAGTGTAAGAACTGAAATTGCTTTCTTTCTTATTAAAACATACAACATTTTTGTCAGACAGTATTATGTAACTGTTATATATAGGATGCACCGATCCAGCTTTTTCTGTTCTGATACCGATTCCGATACTTTGGCTTAAGTATTTGCCGATATCAACCGATACCAGTGTAAGGACTGAAACACCTTGTTTTTCTTATCAAAGCATAAGACATTTGGTTATGTAGTGTTATGTAAATATTAATTCTAGTGCAAGTCACAACTTAACAACTTAATCTGAACAACATGTCAAACATTATGATATGTTCTGAATCAACACCAGCCAATAAATTAGTCTCATTATGTCCAATTAAAGGCACAACAATGGTATCGGCTGAACCGATATCATAGAGTCGATACCCGATCCAGCAAAATTGCCTGGATCGGCACCGATATCCGATCCCAGTATCGGATCGGTGCATCCCTAGTTATATATAATGAAAACCACATCTTAACAACTAATCTGATCAAAATGTCCAACAACATGAGATGTTCTGGATCAACACTTCAATATGTTAGTCTCATTATGTCCAATCAAAGGCACAACTATATCGGCCCACTCTCTATTTTTTTAAATATTAATTTACTTTAGCGCAACTTTGCAAATTCTCCATAAGGAATGAATGGAATGAGATGGAATTATACACACGTATTACACAAACTGAAACTAGCTCAACTACAGCGTGAAAATAGCCTATTAAAAGCACAACTAGAAACATTAGGAACATAGATTTGTTTGAGCAAAAAATCAAACAATGAAACAGTTGCTTTTTTTTGAGCTATCAGAAGTAAACACAGACAAGTGACCTCGGGATAGATGGTGAGTGAAAACAAGACTTTTCTGAGCACTTGAGCATCAGCTGCAGGGCAGTACAAGTTTAGTCAAACACGCATGAATCAATCCAAACAACTTTGAGTGAAATAAAGATGAGGGAACACTGTTACAACATGGTTAAAAACTCATACATAATAAATCATCTTTAAGTCAAATCTCTGTTTACTTTTGTATAAGAATCAAAAACCAATCACTCCATATTGACATTCCCCGAGCCAAACGCAGACTTGGAGATGTGAGTAAAGACAGGAGGGACATTAGTGCTGCTTCATTTGCTGAGCCTCACAGACTTTCTCCTCTGACAGTCACATCACAGAATCGCCTGCGGGATCCAGACCAATCTTCTGCTGTGCGCACATTTCACTCATTTACACTAATTTACGGCAGAAAATCTCTTCACATGTGACACCAGGCCATAATTACTGCGGCAATTTACACCAAACTGTGAGTTTTCTCCGTCAGAATTTCTGCAGTAATCAGTAGAAGAAAGAACTCTACGGGAACAAACAGAGATGTTCTTTTTATGTACGAGCAAGTTTGACAACAAAAATATAACAATAAAAATGCAACAATAACAGCAGAATGTAGCTAAATTTAATCGTGGCAAGAAAGATGTATTGTAGAAACATTTACATTGCAAAAATAGACCAAAACACTAAGATTTTATTAGAGACGCACAATAATTTTCCACGGTCGGATATTATAAAACTTTGCCATTTTCAAACCACAAAAAAGAAAAGCATCTTGCTGTTGGTTCTAGCGCTCAAAAGCTTTTTTCACAGCAGATTTTTCAGAAGACAAAGTGAAACTGGGCAGACAGCTAAAGTGCAGTCAATCAGAGAGCTGCTTTCAGCTTTTCACCTTTTTCCTGCCCACTTCTGGCAGCTCTGTTAAGGTAGGTGAAGTGTTAGCTTGTCTGCCTGATTCTTTTTATTTTAAGCTTTGCCACACAGCATCACTTTACATGCACTTATTCGGTCAATTGTTTTCATGTTCTAATATTTAATCATGAAATAAGGTTAGGATTAGAATCAGGGTTAGTTTGGGGCTTTGGGAAAGGTATGCTAACTTGGTCATGACATTAACGCATTGAGGAAAACCATTTAGGTGCATTTAGGTCAGTTATTGTGAAGTAATAATGTGTATGTGTCACTAACAGTAGGTGAGTATGGGCCAGTGGATTCACTCTGTCGCTGCATCCAACAGATCAGTGTGTGGATGCAAAACAACTTTCTTCAGCTAAACTCAGACAAGACTGAAGTTATCATCTTTGGCCCACAGAAACAAAGAGAAAGTGTCAGCAGTCACCTTCAGTCTCTCTCTCTCTGAAACCTTCAAATCAAGTTAGAAATCTCGAGGTAATAATGGACTCAGACTTGAACTTTAACAGCCACATCAAGTCAATGACATCACAGCTTTTTACCATCTAAAAAACATTTCCAAAATCAAAAGTATAGTGTCAAAGCCTGACTTGGAGAGACTTAAACATGCATTTGTCTCCAGTAGGTTAGACTATTGTAACGGCCTGTTCACCGCCTATCCAAACGAGCTGTAAAACAGCTGCAGTACATCCTTTGTCACTTTGGGCACCACTGTTCTAGACGCCTGATTTTTCTTCCAACTCTCATTACCTTGCATTGGTAGCTATGCTAATAAGAGTTTATATATAATAAACTTCAAACATCTGGAGTTACGATTATAGGGTTAGGCTTAGGTTGTGTTGAATTGGTTAAGCGTAGGGATTTGGGAAAGGTTATCTAACTCAGTCAGGGCATGACTGCGTAAGATAAAAAAAAAAAGTCTAGACAACTTCTTCTTAATATAATTTAATATAATGTAGAAATAAACTGTACATTTCATTAAAATATTATTAAATTAACAGACAATGACATATATTTGTGCAGTCTATTAACAGCACTGATCATTCAATTCTAAAAATTCTCCAGCTTCTCATGACTCCTATAGAATTTCCCAAACGCACGGAGCTGACGGAGCTGAGCATTAGTTACTGTTGGTTGCTGTGGAAACGATCTTTCCCGTGCTCCGCGCATCACCTTTTCCTCTTTTTTTTTTCTTTACTTCTTCCATCTGATCAGGCCTCTTCCTTCCATATGCTCCCTTTTCCTCCGACACAGAGCGGAATGTCCGGTTGCTAGGAGACCAGTGTGTTCGGAATTCTCAGAGCGGGATGTCTATCTTTCTCTCTCTTCTTTTCTTCTTTTTTTTTCCTTTTTGTCAAGCTAATGTCAATCAAACGACGGGCAGATTTTTTACCTCCTTCCCCTCGAGCCGACCACAATCCCTCCACGGGAATAATTCTGACTCCAATATGTCAAATTGAATCTTCTCTTCGCATTATGTCACACAGGCACGACGCACAGGAATGACCGGCTTTAAAAAATGAGACGTTTATTGAAACAATTAGATTTATTTTGTTTTTCCTGCTCACACAACAGAATTGCATTAAGAAAGCACAGCACAATATTCGTTGTCAACTCCTCCGCGCGGTATTGGATATTAATGTTGCTGCATTTTAATATTTTACATCGAGTTATGAAGCGCTTTGGGAAGAAATATAATAAAAACACAAATGCAGGAGAAAAGTTTGCAGCGGGGACACAGATCTGAGCTCCAATGGGCAGGTTATTTAAAGATGGTGTAGTTGTTATAGAGATTTAACCCACGCGGGCGGGAACGGATTTAGACTGTGGAGGTATGTATTTGCATATTCTCTCTCTGCCCACTTCCCCCTTTATAGCTTGAGAACAAAGCCTCAGATGAACTTTTTGTATTTTGCATCGGAAACCAGAAAAGATGTGGTGATGATAAAAAGTTAAAAATAGGTTTATGTTACAGGCGACACAAAAGGCAAAGTGAAATGGGTTTATTGTATATGTTTGCATTATATAAAAGCTACAGAAGCAGCAAGAATGCTTAACCTGCAGTTAACATGTTGTNTTATCTCTCTGCTGTCGTGGGGAGAGCTGCATTCATACTGACACTGTCCCACGTTCACTCTCACATCTATGTATTGTTTATATTAAGCCAATGGGCTTTGGTACACCTCCTCCCCTGCTCCCCCTAACCTGTCTCTGTTTCAGACAAGCGCATTGGCTGCCTGTTTGCTCCGCTGCCCCTAAAAGCAGCGGAAGTGAGGCCTGCTCCCTTTCTCACTCTATCGCCACGCCATGCCACTCACCTTCGCCTTTGTTTGATTTTCTTTTTACGTACAGTACATCGCACCTCTACATACACAAAAAGGTTTTCTAACTGACTATCATTCGCACCACACTCACTACAGCCCACGATCCACTTAAACAAACATAACAACACTACACTTTTTACCCAACACCTTACATACACAAACGTTGTCTGACTGATCTTACCTGCACTACACGCATCCACTCATATTTACAATAAAAGACCTCTTGTGTCGTCCCCACCTTTGTTGCACCTTTTTGAGTCACGAGGTTGTAACAGGCTTTATAACAAAAGACACATTTTTAGACAAAGTTGTTAAAGCCTGTCATTTGAATAGACTTTCACCAAATAGATTTCTAATATTACACTTTTTTCCAAACTGAAGCTGCTGCTACAGTTCACTTTTGCCTGTCATCTCAGGTTCACTGAGTGAAATTGCACTTTCACATCTGGCTGGAGCCACACCTTTTACTAGGACAACAGAGGAATAACTAAGACCACCCGCTAAGACAGAGGGCAAAATCGCGGCCCTACTGTGCTTATGATGTCACAAATCAGCTGACTTTTATGCAGCTCCAGCTCCTGCTGCTGGAGAATCCAAATGAAGCCCTCTCTCTAAAGTCTCTGCTACGCTGGTATAGCTTTATAATTATTAGTAATATTGCAATGAAACAAGAATACTTAAAGTGAACCCTGACTATAACAACAAATATGGCTAAAATGCAAGTACATCTCATGTTTGTTCAAATAAACTACAAACAAATATAAAACTGCTTACTATGTTTATAAAATCTGCATTGTTTTGAGCTACTGGGTGCCGCCATATTGTGCATTCTGGGTTGATGACATCAAATGGTTGCTTTTGGTTGTTGCCATGGATACTCCTGTGGTTCGATCGGTGAACAGTTGAAACAAAAACACCACTGACAGTGTCCAGTTCTTGCCTCTTCCTCTTGATTATCTTCAGTTTTACAAAATTCCACATAATCGTTTTGTATTTGGCCAAACTCCAGCTCAAACTGAAAGGTTTTAACTGTTGAATTCATGTTGCTTAGTTACCTGTTACCTTGACAACCAGCAGAGGGCAGACAGACAACCATTTGACGTCACAGCCAGGACAAAATGGCAGCCATGTGATTTCTTTAAAACATGATTTTGATAAAACTACAAATACTTTCAAGGTTTTTGTTCTGAATTTATATAAGTGATGATATTATAAGTGTTTTAGGGTAAACTTGTGATTGTAGCCAGGGTTCGCTTTAAGAACTGAATTGACATTTACATTATTTATTTTATTCATGTATTCATTCTGTTGGCAGAGGGCAAACCCTGTGATTAGCAATTGATATTTGAGTCTTTTCGCAAACATGAAAAGCATTGAGCGTCTTGTGTGTGCTCTGAATCATAATTAAGTGCACTGAATCGTAAATCTAATCACACGTCAGAAAAAATACAAAGAGAAGATACAGTATAACAATGTAGAGGTCACTGAACACTACAGATGTAAATGAACATGTATAATTACAGAGATGAGAGGAAGAAGGAGCTTCATTTTACTTTATCTGCAGCTTCACAGTCTGGAGCATTATCTGACTAACAATAGTTTGAATTAATGTGGTGTCATAACATTCACTGGCCTCTATAGTTTAAATCTAAGTATGAGGACGGGCCCTTCAGAAGAAGCTGCTCTGGAAAATGAAAAAAGAAAATGGTTTGACCTGGTGCATGGGTGATACAGTATAATATAATATAAAATCTTTACACAGAACTTTCTAAAGATGTTTGTGTTTCAGAAGAGGAACAAATTAGTTAACATTAGGGATGGGACGAGATCTCGTGCCGCGAGATCTCGCGAGATCAAACTGTCACGATACTGTGCGCACACGTACTGAACTGTCTCGTGAGATTTTTTTCCATGGTCATGTAATTAAGTTTTGTTTCTTTGAGCAGCTGTAGCAAATATTCTCCTCCACACACAGACTGTAGCGGACTTATTCTGACAGAAAACAGTCTAAACTTTGTCTCAGTTTTTATTTCGTAAAGATAGGACCAATATTGACAGAGATAATTAGTCCTAAACATTAGGGATGGAACGATTCTGCAAAAAGAGTCGAATCGTTCGATCATGGCCCTTCGATCCGATCATTGCATAGTTCGAACGATTTTGCGCATGCGCTGAAATACACGTGTAGCGGCAGCGGCGTTTTGTTGACAAGGGGAACGAGTGAGCGCGTGCGCAGAAGAGTGTTGTGTGTGGGGAAAAGAAGTGGAGTTAGACGCTGGCGCCGCTCAGATTCAACCTTAACTTCATATCGCTCCGGTGTTTGGGAACACGTTGGATTTAGTGCCAAGGATGATGCTAGCGGTAAGAAAACTGTCTATTGGGAAGTTTATCGCTAATGACATGCAGCCGTTTTGTCTTGTTCGCGCTGTTGAACGCGGAGGCTTTAAGCACGTTTAACGCCGCCGAGCCTTGCTATAAACTCCGAGCCCAAAACACTTCAGTAACACCGTAATACCCGCGATGTATGAAGAAACAAAGCGTGAACGTGAGCAAGACCAGACTGCACGTGAATATGTTGCGCTGACAGCTGATGGGCGGACTTCCAGAGCTACGAAGAGTTTTATTACGATGACGGTCCACTACATCGACAAAGAGTAGGCTAAAGTGTTGCAGACACGCAGTATGAGTCCCATACAAGTCAAAACCTCTCAGAAGCACTGACAGAAGTAAAACATCAATGGAAGTTAATTAGGAAAAATAACTGTGTCCCTGGCACAATGTAACAATGTAAGAAAGTAACATGGTTAATGCTGTTAATATAAGGGTTAGGGCCAAATCTTGGGTGTTTTGCAATGTGTCTGCCAAACATGCAGTGTCCATCAGACACATTTACAAACTTATAGGAAAAATAAGAAAAGTCATTGCTTTTTACATAAAAGCACAAATGAAGCCCACATTCTCAAAATGAAGCAAGAAATGTTAGAGTTGCCAGTTCACAAACTAATATATGTACAAAAATAAATGTAAAAATAAATAACATAGATAGTTTTAGATATCTATTAAAAAATAGAAGAAAATCGAAGAAAATCGAAAATCGTGACGGCAAAATCGAAAATCGAATCGAATCGTGACTTGGGTGAATCGTCCATCCCTACTAAACATTGTAAAAGAAAAATATATAATCGTCAAATATACGCACGGACATCGCGGGAACAGCGCAGTGTTTTCACATTTAAACATAGTTTAAAATAGATCCACAAAGAGATATTTTGGCCTATATCATCAGTAACTGTAAAAAAGTCTCATCTGTGTGTGTCTGGTGCCTCTCAGCAGCATGGAAGAATCAGCGGCAGCGCTGTGAAGAAGGAAAGGGGAAGGGGGCGGAGTCTGAGCTACACACGGGGAGCGGATTAATTTCAGTCAAAACTCATATCGTTGAAATAATAAAAATCTAAGGTGATACACATAATGAAAGGTAAAGCTAAACTAAAAGAATATAAACTAACAATAATAAATAATACAAATCATTTTTTTTATTTGCCTTGTTGAAATTCTAAATTGAAACAATTAATGCAAATTATTTAAAAATCTTGTCTCGTCTCGATCTCGTGGACCCAATCTCGTGGCTCGTCTCGTCTCGTGAAAATTCTGTCTCGTCCCATCCCTAGTAACATATAATGTATGATAGCAAACAATATCTGCCAAAAAGCTCAAAAAAGTAACATTTCTTATGGTAAAGCTGTGGTTCTCAACAATCTCTACATTCTTCTCACACCTGAGAAGTCACTGTTTTATAAGAAAAAAAAACATACACATATATACACAGGCGTTTTCCCACATGAAAGTACCAAGAACTAGTCCCCAAATTTCTCCAGTCCCTGTTTAGTCAGAGGAACTACCCTGTCCCCATGTTTGTGTTCACACAGCAAAAGTTTCTGAAAGTGTGTCTAACTAGCTTTAGCATTAGCATCTGTAAAGTCTGGAACATTTAAATAATTCATTAAGTGGTGTTAAGAAGACAAAAGTTGTCTTTTTTCGATTCCACTAAAAACCATAATGTGCAAACTTAAAAACATCACTGGATAATAATAAAAAAATGTTCACTGTAATTCCTACTAATAGTATTATAGACTACTATTTACAAATTAAATAAATACATTTTGGGAGTTACTGGCCTTTAATATTTTTTCTTAAGGTAAGGAAGGTTAATATAAATGTGATAATGTGTAAAACATGTTTAAATACAAAGTTAGCATTGTAAATGTGCTTGTGTCACCAAAGGTTCCTGGTCTGACTGGAAAGTACTGCCCCAGAGCAGGAGCTTAAAAGTCCCTAAAGTGTGCCACAGTCCATAGTTCTGCTCTGTGTGAATGCTCCTATAATGGGGACAGGAACTAAAAAAGGCTAGGAACTGAAAAAAGTTCCTACAGTGGGAAAAGGCCTTAAATTACCAAAAGTATTCGCTCACCCATTCATGATCAGATTCAGGTGTCCTAATCACTTGGTCTGGTCACAGGTGTATAAAGTCAAGCCCTCAGGCTGCAGACTGTGAAACAAGACATTTGTGAAAGAATGGGCCGCTCTCAGGAGCTCAGTGAGAATTCCAGCGTGGAACTGTCATATTCAAATTTGTCAAATTTCAAATTTCCTCGCTCCTAAATATTCCACAGTCAACTGTCAGCGTCATTATAACAAAATAGAAGGGTTTGGGAACAACAGCTCAGCCACGAGTTAGGAAAGGGATGGCACTTCAGTTCATAGTTAATTGACCTTATTTAACCAGGGAGTCCCATGAGATTCAGAATCTCTTTTGCAGGGGAGCCCTGGGGGAAGGGTCAGGGAGGCATTAATGGACATGTTTTTTAGTTGTAGGAGGAAACCGGATACCCAGAGGAAACCTACGCAGACACGGGGAGAACATGCAAACTCCCATAGAAAGGCCCCGGGCGGCCTGGGAGTCGAACCCAGGACCTTCTTGCTATGAGGCCAGAGCGCTAACCGCTTCGCCACCGTGTCGCCCATAGAATGAGTAAAGGCAGGTGAGACAATACTTTTGGTAATAGATCCTTATAACTCTTATAATAAGGATTGATAAGAGTTGAAAACTTTGAAATAGTTCGGCGTTTGCAGTGATCAAATCGAAAGGCCAGAGTGGATCAGTTTTGCTCATGGAGCACTGACTTACATATAGTTGTGTTGTACATTATGAAACAATAATATCACAGTGTGTGAAGAAACAAAGACCTGACTGAATGTGGATTATTAAGTTACATTAACAGCTGATGTGTGGACCTCTAAATATGGCCATTAAAACTTATGTTTACTGTTAAAATGTTCATAAAAATAGAAGTTCTGAACACTAACAACAGTGGTTTGTGCTTTAAATTAAAACTGAAAAATCGAAAACTTAATTGTATCATCATTGCCCCATCCCTAATACTATTTAATATACATTTCAAACTGTCAAATTTTTGGCAAATAAGGCTTGGGGGCCAGATCAGGTCCTCCAGCCATTCTTCCAAACATTAATTAAAAAGTTTGTTCTTATTTACTGGTTTGATTCTTTGTCAGTCTCAGTATCTTGTTATAGTTTTCTATGCAAATCTAATACAGCATAAGTTATTTTGTGCAACCCCAAAATATAACCGGTCAGTTGTTGCACATCTCATAGACCACTCAAAAATCAAGTTGAAAAGTCGTCCTGGTTCAGTTTTATTACCTCAAAAATAAAACATGAAGGTTTACATATAAAAACTCAACACGTACAGTACTCCCACAGACATGGATCTTCAATGTTTATAGATAATTCTTTCAGTTAAGCTCATGAAAAAAGTGAATCTAAGGGTGCTCACTGGATCTTACAAAAAAGTGCAGTAAGATACCAGGTGCTTGTCGAAATAGCAGGCAAAAATAGTAACAAATAAAGAGATTACCGTAATTTCTGGATTATAAACCGCTACTTTTTTCATGAGCTTTGAACTATGAGGCTTATAAGGCAATGCAGCCAAAATTATAGATTCTCATAGACTTACTATTAACAAGTGCGGCCTATATAAGTACTTTTTCATTTTTTTTTACTTAAAGGGACTGTACCTGATTTTTGCATCCTAAAAAAGTGAACAAACAGAAATAAATAATTTTACCCTTTTTCCTTCAGGCTACATGATTTCTTCATGTAGCTAATGCATTCTGAGCTTCAGATTGTTCATCATTATGAGTTTTAATGTTTTTTCACAGCTTTTAACAGCGAGGTGAGTCACTATGCTAACAACAGTTAGCCACAATGCTAAAAACAAAAACAGAAAAAGCTGCACACAAACGGGATTTATTAGATATAGACAGGACTTTGGGGACTAATTTCCACCTGATTAGATACATTAACAAGGCATCAGTGCTAGGGGGAAACTGCTTTTAAGTTATCTTGTTGCAAAAAAATCGAGTACAGTCCCTTTAAATCTAGTGGGTGCGGCTTATATTTAGGTGCGCTCAATAGGCCAGAAATTACAGTAAGTACATAAGTTAACCAGACGTGCCTCGGACTTCTCTTTATTTGTAAAAAGAAATGTGTTGTGTTTACTTTTTGGTTCAGTACAGCCCTCGTAAACCCTCTGAGGTCCAAAGTATCTAAAAGTATGAAGACATTTTGCTGTAGATCTCTCAACTAATGCAGAAGTTTGATGATCACAAGTTTATTTTTTTCAGCACTGGACTTGTGTTAAAGAGCGTTTGTTCAGAGTTTGTACCTGGAGTGAGGATGACCACAGACAGAATGACCAGAGACATGACAGCGATGATCACCACCATTGCGATGCCGATGCTTTCCAGTTTCGAGGCGGACCGTCGGTGCTGCCCAGGTCCTGGACAAAACACACACACAGACGGAAAAGATACTTAGGAACGCGATAATGTTCTATAGTCCAAAATAAATCTGCTAATTTCATAGATCTTACAAACACTCATTCATTTAAGTCTAGATCTCTTGTTTACACTCATGTTTAAACAAATAAAATGAGAAAATATGACAGAAGATTTCTAGATTGAGACCAAATACATGTATGCAAAGTGTTTTATTCTAGAAAATATATGCAGATTTCAAAGGAAATCTGCAGGGATGCACCAATACAGCTTTCCAAGTTTGAAATGGAATTATTATCAATTATTTGGCAAAGCCTTCAAGTATTTGCCGATACTCATTAACAATCAATATCAGTGAAGAGACTGAGAAGCTTTTTATTTGTTGAAACTTATTTGAAAATGAATCTAATAGTGTCTTGTAAATCTTATAGTCTCATGTAAATGTTATATGAGACAACATCAGCCTGTAAATTGTTTCATTACTATTGGCCCTTTTCATACTGCGGCTGGGTTAGTTCCGGTTTGAAATTAAATTACCAGCGGATGATCCTTTCCTGTCGATTCATTCCCTTTTAGAACAAGCTGAAATGCAGTAAATTAATTAAATATTTAATTGATACAAAGCGGAGAACAAGTTACAGGCAGATAATCACTTGCAGCACGTTCAGACCTTCACATACGAGGTAAATGTTTCAACAGGGAAATAAAGGTAAAGGTTAATGTATACTTTATTATTCCTGTAGGAAAATCTGTCCTCTGCATTTGACCCATACTTCAATTTAAGTTAATTTTATTTGTTGGCATTTAGTGATGCGCCAAAATGACGCACTTTTATAAATTAGGTATGCACCAATCCAGCTCTTTCAGTTCCGATACTGATTCCGATACTTTGTCTTTAAGAATCTGCTGATACCCAATATCAACCGATACCAGTGTAAGAACTGAAATTGCTTTTCTTTCTTATTAAAACATACAACATTTTTGTCAGACAGTATTATGTAACTGTTATATATAGGGATGCACCGATCCAGCTTTTTCTGTTCTGATACCGATTCCGATACTTTGGCTTAAGTATTTGCCGATATCAACCGATACCAGTGTAAGGACTGAAACACCTTGTTTTTCTTATCAAAGCATAAGACATTTGGTTATGTAGTGTTATGTAAATATTAATTCTAGTGCAAGTCACAACTTAACAACTTAATCTGAACAACATGTCAAACATTATGATATGTTCTGAATCAACACCAGCCAATAAATTAGTCTCATTATGTCCAATTAAAGGCACAACAATGGTATCGGCTGAACCGATATCATAGAGTCGATACCCGATCCAGCAAAATTGCCTGGATCGGCACCGATATCCGATCCCAGTATCGGATCGGTGCATCCCTAGTTATATATAATGAAAACCACATCTTAACAACTAATCTGATCAAAATGTCCAACAACATGAGATGTTCTGGATCAACACTTCAATATGTTAGTCTCATTATGTCCAATCAAAGGCACAACTATATCGGCCCACTCTCTATTTTTTTAAATATTAATTTACTTTAGCGCAACTTTGCAAATTCTCCATAAGGAATGAATGGAATGAGATGGAATTATACACACGTATTACACAAACTGAAACTAGCTCAACTACAGCGTGAAAATAGCCTATTAAAAGCACAACTAGAAACATTAGGAACATAGATTTGTTTGAGCAAAAAATCAAACAATGAAACAGTTGCTTTTTTTTGAGCTATCAGAAGTAAACACAGACAAGTGACCTCGGGATAGATGGTGAGTGAAAACAAGACTTTTCTGAGCACTTGAGCATCAGCTGCAGGGCAGTACAAGTTTAGTCAAACACGCATGAATCAATCCAAACAACTTTGAGTGAAATAAAGATGAGGGAACACTGTTACAACATGGTTAAAAACTCATACATAATAAATCATCTTTAAGTCAAATCTCTGTTTACTTTTGTATAAGAATCAAAAACCAATCACTCCATATTGACATTCCCCGAGCCAAACGCAGACTTGGAGATGTGAGTAAAGACAGGAGGGACATTAGTGCTGCTTCATTTGCTGAGCCTCACAGACTTTCTCCTCTGACAGTCACATCACAGAATCGCCTGCGGGATCCAGACCAATCTTCTGCTGTGCGCACATTTCACTCATTTACACTAATTTACGGCAGAAAATCTCTTCACATGTGACACCAGGCCATAATTACTGCGGCAATTTACACCAAACTGTGAGTTTTCTCCGTCAGAATTTCTGCAGTAATCAGTAGAAGAAAGAACTCTACGGGAACAAACAGAGATGTTCTTTTTATGTACGAGCAAGTTTGACAACAAAAATATAACAATAAAAATGCAACAATAACAGCAGAATGTAGCTAAATTTAATCGTGGCAAGAAAGATGTATTGTAGAAACATTTACATTGCAAAAATAGACCAAAACACTAAGATTTTATTAGAGACGCACAATAATTTTCCACGGTCGGATATTATAAAACTTTGCCATTTTCAAACCACAAAAAAGAAAAGCATCTTGCTGTTGGTTCTAGCGCTCAAAAGCTTTTTCACAGCAGATTTTTCAGAAGACAAAGTGAAACTGGGCAGACAGCTAAAGTGCAGTCAATCAGAGAGCTGCTTTCAGCTTTTCACCTTTTTCCTGCCCACTTCTGGCAGCTCTGTTAAGGTAGGTGAAGTGTTAGCTTGTCTGCCTGATTCTTTTTATTTTAAGCTTTGCCACACAGCATCACTTTACATGCACTTATTCGGTCAATTGTTTTCATGTTCTAATATTTAATCATGAAATAAGGTTAGGATTAGAATCAGGGTTAGTTTGGGGCTTTGGGAAAGGTATGCTAACTTGGTCATGACATTAACGCATTGAGGAAAACCATTTAGGTGCATTTAGGTCAGTTATTGTGAAGTAATAATGTGTATGTGTCACTAACAGTAGGTGAGTATGGGCCAGTGGATTCACTCTGTCGCTGCATCCAACAGATCAGTGTGTGGATGCAAAACAACTTTCTTCAGCTAAACTCAGACAAGACTGAAGTTATCATCTTTGGCCCACAGAAACAAAGAGAAAGTGTCAGCAGTCACCTTCAGTCTCTCTCTCTCTGAAACCTTCAAATCAAGTTAGAAATCTCGAGGTAATAATGGACTCAGACTTGAACTTTAACAGCCACATCAAGTCAATGACATCACAGCTTTTTACCATCTAAAAAACATTTCCAAAATCAAAAGTATAGTGTCAAAGCCTGACTTGGAGAGACTTAAACATGCATTTGTCTCCAGTAGGTTAGACTATTGTAACGGCCTGTTCACCGGCCTATCCAAACGAGCTGTAAAACAGCTGCAGTACATCCAGAACGCTGCTGTTCAAGTCCTGACTAGAACCAGGAAGTACGATCACATTAGTCCTGTGCTTAGGTCTTTGCACTGGCTCCAGTGACTCAGAGAATAGACTTAAAAACAGCTCTGCTTGTGTTCAAGTCTCTCCATGGACTAGCATCAAAGTACATCTCTGACATGTGTTAGTGCCTTTTGAACCATCTCGAACTCTGAGGACCTCAGGGACCGGCCTCCTGCTGGTGCTCAGAGTCAGGACTAAACGTGGATCAGAGTCAGGACTAAACATGGACCAGAATCAGGACTAAACATGGACCAGAATCAGGACTAAACATGGACCAGAGTCAGGACTAAACACGGACCAGAGTCAGGACTAAACATGGACCAGAGTCAAGACTAAACGTGGACCAGAGACAGGACTAAACGTGAACCAGAGCCAGGACTAAACGTGGACCAGAGTAAGGACTAAACGTGGACCAGAGTCAGGCCTAAACATGGATCAGAGCTAGGACTAAACATGGACCAGAGTCAGGCCTAAACACGGACCAGAGTCAGGACTAAACGTGAACCAGAGCCAGGACTAAGCGTGGACCAGAGCCAGGACTAAACGTCGACCAGAGTAAGGACTAAACGTGGACCAGAGTCAGGCCTAAACACGGACCAGAGTCAGGACTAAACATGGACCAGAGCTAGGACTAAACGTGGACCAGAGTCAAGACAAACGTGGACCAGAGTCAGGACTAAACGTGGACCAGAGTCAGGACTAAACACGGACCAGAGTCAGGACTAAACACGGACCAGAGTCAGGACTAAACGTGGACCAGAGCCAGGACTAAACATGGACCAGAGTCAGGACTAAACGTGGACCAGAGTCAGGACTAAACGTGGACCAGAGTCAGGACTAAACAAGGACCAGAGTCATTACTAAACATGGACCAGAGTCAGGACTAAACATGAACCAGAGTCAGGACAAAACATGGACCAGAGCAAGGACTAAACATGGACCAGAATCAGGACTAAACATGGACCAGAGTCAGGACTAAACATGGACCAGAGTCAGGACAAATGTGGACCAGAGTCAGAACTAAACATGGACCAGAGTCAGGACAAATGTGGACCAGAGTCAGAACTAAACATGGACCAGAGTCAGGACTAAACGTGGACCAGAGTCAGGACTAAACGTGGACCAGAGCCAGAATCGATTAGCAAATTGATCGTTAGTTTTAACTCTACACAACACTAAAACAAAAATAAAAAAGCAAACCATACAATTTTTATACTTCTTCAATATTATCAACACTTAAAAACACCTGCTTCTCATATTAACCAGCAACTCTTATTTGTGAGCAGAGAGCATGTGCCCAGTGAAGTGTGAAAGCTCAATCACAGAGAACCATAAAACTGCCTGCGTAACGACCACCCACAGGACCTGACCCTGCCGCTCTGCCCAGCCTCGGTCACCTTCCTCTGGGCTTTGGACGCACCAGCTCTGGGTGTGTGTGTGCGGGACAGATTGTTGATGTTATCACACTGTCCCACACCAGCTGTCCACTAAACACTGCCATACGCCGCTTCCTCTTCCTGTGCACGCGGCCGTGGAGAAAGCAGAGAGCAGTTTTGGCGTTAGAATATCAAAGCTGTGACATATTCTTTGTGTTGGCTGCTGTTAATTTAGTCGCTTTTGGAAGGTTTTTGTGATGAATGCCTTGTTCCTGTTGCTCAAGACGGAACAGTAAAAAAGACAGATGTTTGAATCTGTTTGATGACAATCACACCAAAGATTTCATAGCTAACTGACAAAATCCAACAATAATATTTTACCATTGCATTTGCACTGATCTTATACTAGGTTTGGATAATGGTGCCGATCAAGGAAATTGTGCTGGATCGAGTATCGGTTCCTTGATATCATAGTTGTGCCTTTAATTTTACATAATGAGACTCATTTATTTGCTAATGTTGATCTAAAACAGTGGTCTAGGCCTGGTAATATCATATTGTATATCATATATCACGATATTCACGTGGTAAAGTTGAATTTTAGAATATCGTGACATGACACAGCTCATTTTGCAACCGAGGCAAATAGAAATTGTGACTAATTCCTAGTGTTGCCAGATTTTCAGAGATTAATAAGAGGCAAGCCTTCGGAAAAAAAGCCAAATCAAACAGTCTTATCATTAATAAAGACTTTAAAACAGTATTTTTGTTCTATGTTTCAGTCATAAGTGGGAATATTTTCGTGAATCAAACTTGAAAACCCTTGACTCTGAAAATTCATAAGCGACTTTCCAAATAAAGAGGCCCAAAGTTCCTATAAAGATGCAGACTTGGCAACTCTTGGCACTTTTCATCTGAATTCTCTAAAATCTTGAACAAAAGTAACCTGTGCCCAGACAGTGGAGGCTCTGCAGAGGCCAAAACACAAATTATGAAAGAAGCAAAACATGGTGTTTGAAAGAGGAACTTACACTGCAACTAAAATGGCCTGAAACACATAATTATCATAATAAACGCTATATAGCGTAGGTATATTGTCAACTATAATGTTACGGCAAATGCTCTTTTTTATATCGTCGTGCTAACAATTTTAGGCCATATTGCCCTGCCCTACAGGGGTCTGCAATCTTTTACAGTAAAAGAGTCGCTTTGGCCAGATTTAAAGGTGAGGTAGCCGATTTTCACGCCACAAAACTTGAAACAAGGTTCAAAAAGTTCCTAACTCTCACAAATCCTTCAGCACATGGTAAAAGCCACAAACATATGAATAATTTTTGTCTGCAATTAAACAACAGAAACATCTTTTTACAAAAAGACTGGAGGTGACCACTCAAGCACAATCAATCAGAGCGCTGCAATTGGCTCTTGAGGAGAATAAGAATCGGGCACTTTGACTATTGTACAAACAAAGCTTTACACTTGCAGATGATGAAGCAATGTTTCTTCTTTATTTTACGTGCATATGCATCATATGAACCTCTCAATAATACATCCTGACAAATAGTCGCAGTGATGCAGAGACATAAGGAGAGAAACGACAAAAAAATCTCTTATGAAAATCTTTACTCTGGCCACACCTCCCCAAACTCGTAGAGAGGCTTAAAATCGGGCCAAAACTCCTGCAGTGTGCCGCCGGCTTATGTGTGTTGCAGTGAAGTAGGAACTATATGAAAAAGCAGATGATTTTATTTCCCTCAAATGCAGGAAAGTCTACAAGATAAAAATCTAAATCGTGCTCTGGCCCCATAAAAATCGTGATATACATTTTTTTTGCCCAATTGCTCAGCCCTTTCCTAATCTTTCACAAAGCAGTCTGGCTGAAGTCTGTGAAAGTATTCAGATCAGAAGCATCACCGTTGCACCTGTGGAAGCGTGTGTGGAGCCGTTTGTGTGATTGATGCCCCTCGCGGCGTATCTCCCGGCCTTTTAACACCGGCCTTTATCTCATTCTCTGTTGCACTTGGCACGCGGCGCACTGCTATTAAGCGCTGCAGATAACCAAACCCGCTGTGAGACGGTGAGAGCATCAGATCGCAAGCAAAAGTCCACACCAAGCACTTTCTCCTATGGTAATATTGTACAGAGTGATGCATAAACATTTACACAACGCTGCTGTAAAGGAGCTGTGCATGTCCTCCTGTCTCTTCTGCTCTAAGAGAAAAGATTATATATAGTGAGGCTAGAAACCGCAAGCAATTAAGGCTATAGTGTTAACATTATGATACAAAGATCTGGCTGCAAGATATAGACATTTTACTGCTGCCAATATCACCACCAATTAGACACTTGCAGATACAGTTTAGTACATTAAAAATCAACCATTAGAATTGTTTTGCTTGAACGCTGGGATTGAGAAAATGCAAAAAGTTGAAGAACAAATATATTTTAAAGTTTCTTTTTAACATGCCCTGGATAACCTTTACTTTAACAATCTTTTGTTGTTTGGTCTCTTGTGGTTTAGAGATAAAGTGAAACTTTGAGACAGAATTTTGATAAAATCTTAAGAAAAATCTAATAACTGGAAGTTCACAAAAGCCATTCATATTTTGTATGAAAATTATATTTTTTCAAACAAGTAGGGCAGCTTGATTAGGATGAAAATAATAATCACAGTTATTTAAAGAATAATAGAAATCACGATTCAGGCACCAGGCGTCTGCGGTTCAGACCTGATCCAAACAGCTGCTCTCGTTCCTTTTTGTTGTTTTCATCAAAGAAGTATTCAAAGCCAACCAGACGGACAGCGCATCTTTCTGCAAGTCACAAATCAACAATCCCTCTGTAGTATCGCACACCTTCAAATTAAAATGTTGCTTTTCACTATAAACTTCATAGTTTATAGTTTATATGTAATGTGACATTGTGTTGGACTGCCCTGATTATTAGGGCTGTAGTTCTTTAGTCGTTTAGTCGATTAATCGGTCGATGAAGTCTTGGTCGACCAAAATTTGATTAGTCGACTAATTCTTTTATTTAGATTATAAGGAATTTGTATTCAACAGTAACAGAATCATTGGTCTGAACTGCCTTTTGTATAAACACATTTTCTGCATAAACTATAATTTTTGCATGAACTACTTAACATTATTAGTCTTTTTGATCAAGGTTTCATGCAGAATTGTCACAATACTAAAGTTTCCAACTCGATTTTCATACAAAGGAATAAACTTGATTCGGTAACACTTTACAATAACTACACCTTATTTCGCATTAATAAAGCATTGATAAAGGATTAGTTAACCATTTACAAATAATTTGTTAATCATTTATAAAGGTTAACTAATCATTTATAAAGGGTTAATATCATATATCTATTAAGCATTAAACCTAAATAAAAATACAAAATATTAATAAAACATTAATAGCAATACCTTACTAAACATATATAAATGTTTATTGAATTGATCAATTAGGCCTTTACCAAGTATCAAATACTTTCTTTTTAACCAAACACGACTATTTTTATTATTTATAATAGACCATTAATTGATACTTTACAAATCCTTTATAGAGTCAAATTATCCCTTATAAAGCAGCTATTAAGTGCTAATAATGGATTTGGTGTGAGCTCATCTAAAGTGTGAACTACTTGTGCTTTATAACTTACTTATAAATGTAAATGATAAACATATCCCATGTTTGCCAATTCATTTTAAAATAACAGTCAGTTGACGCTTTATAAAATCTTTGTAAAACACAATTGTCAGTTATAAAGCATCTACTAACTGTTAATAAGGTGATTGGAGTGAGCTCTTCTAAAGTGTGGACACATAATGCCTTATACATGTTTTCGTAAAGTACTTATGGAATGACAATGAATATGGCAAACGAAACCAACAAAAATCAGGTAAAATGCACATAGAACAATATAATAATCATGTACAAATACACAGATAATCTTTATATTTTATTTAAAGTTAACATTCAAATAAAACATGCATGAAAAGTATCAAAAATCACATGCAAGAGGATTTATTTGTTTTTTCTATGAGGTTTTCACTACATCAGTTTAAAACGAATAAATATTCTTTAGATCAGACAGTTGTGGTGAATGTTACAGAAAACATGTTAAAGACTTTACATATCAGAGGAATATTTCATCAGAGGACACGTGTGTTTAAAAAGAGACATAACTGTGTCTAAATGCTAACGCTAACAGGAAGAGGTCGTACATACAGAAGTTAGCTATTTTGAACGTACACAGCCAACTGAAATTCCGTGCACAGAGCCTATTAGGTACCAAAAATAGATAACACAAAAGATCCCCCAAAAATATGTGGCACAGTCCCCTTTAAATTGGCAAAACCTTTACACTTTTAAAATTAGGACCACAGCTTTAATCTGGATTAATCACACATTTCCCAAATACTGCCTTTCCCCTTAGCTTTTCTCCCCAAAACAACCAAGAAGACACAGCACAGTAGAACAATGGAACTCAAAGCGCGCGTAATGGTTTTCGAATGTTTTTTTAGAAGATGCTGGAATTTCTCAGACTTTTAGTCAAGTTTACTCACGGTAACTGAACCTCAATTCAAAAAATAAAAACGTTGCAGGCCTGGAAAGTTTCTTGCAAAACATTGAGAGCGGTGAAATCTCACTTGCAAAACATTGAGTGCGTTGAAATTCAACGGATCCAAAGTCTTGAGCGCGGCGCGATGTACCGGGCGGCTCCGTCTGTGGGTTACACCCGGCGTGGTGCACGCAGACGCCGCCTCTTTCCCTCGCGGCTCCCGCTCCGTCTCCCTGCTCCACCTCCGGACTCCGATCTCACTCGCAACTTCTCTGCTCACAAAGTAAACGAGTCCGCGGTCCTCAACTGAGCTTCCTCGCTCAGAATTATCGAGTCCTCGGCTTTTAAAGAGTCTTTTTTTCTCCGTTAAGTCTCCCGCGCTCCAAGCAGGTGCAGCAGAAAGAGAAGGAAGTGTAGAAAGTTCCAGCGCGTAAACACACGCAAGGTCACGTGTACTCACGCAATGCGTAACAACGGCCAATCACAATCGACTATACAGAGTGAACACAAAAATGACCAATGAAACGTAGTAATATAAGAACAGTTAAAAGTAAACAGAGGCGAGGCAAAAACAAAAACCTCTAAAGATATTATTTAAACTAGATAATATAATTCGAGCTTTTACATCTACATCCAAAAATACATATCATGGATAAATAGTGCAAAATAATGTGTCACTGTGCTAAAGTAAATAAACGTTTACTTACAGTATATTATTTTTTGTGTGACCTACTTGTGTGTAGTGAAAAGTTAAACAAACCTATCATCACTTGTTACCTGGTAATACCCAAATTTACCACTGGGCTACATATGGAAGAAGGTTTTTTCCCCACTCTTAACAAAAACAACTCATTAGAAATGTTTAAAATGAATTGGCAAACATGGAATGTCAATTAATGGTCTATTATAAATAATAAAAATAGTCGTGTGTGGTTAAAAAGAAAGTATTTGATACTTGGTAAAGGCCAAATTGATAAATTCAATAAACATTTATATATGTTTAGTAAGGTATTGCTATTAATGTTTTATTAATATTTAGTATTTTTATTTAGGTTAATGCTTTGTCAATGCTTAATAGATATATGATATTAAGCCTTTATAAATGATTAGTTAACCTTTATAAATGATTAACAAAATATTGTAAAATGGTTAACTAATCCTTTATTAATGCTTTATTAATGTGAAATAAGGTGTAGTTATTGTAAAGTGTTACCCTTGATTCTCGACACCACAGTAAGAATTAGAATGTCCTTTCAAGAAAGTCATATTTTTTATACAATGGATTGAAATTTTCAACACAAAATCTAAGTATATGATCAAACATTTTAGCTTTAAACCAGTTTTGATGAAAATATCAGATTTGGTTCAATTCATAAGAGCTCTGTGTTATGTTTAGCTCATAAAATCATCGCTGATCCGTCACATGTTCTGTTCTCAGAGTTTGAGCGTTTGCCTTCAGGACGCCGCTTCAGAGCAGCCAACATAGGACCAATCGCTTTAAAAACTCATTTGTCCCTTCTGCCATAATACTGTTGAAAAAGCCAGTAGCAAGGTCTGAGCAGGTGTCCATGTCTGTGTTGTCTTGTGTTTTCTTGTCTTGTGTCTGTATTTTGTGATTTTTTGTTGTGGCTGCTGGCCCCTCAGCCCAAGACAAATTTCCCTAACGGGACAATAAAGTACTTTATTGATTGATTGATTGAATTTTTTGTCCTGTTAATTTTCATTTGTTCAAATGAATATCTATTTTCGACACCAGTTTTAGCTTTGATTTGTAATATTTTTGACAGCTCTTCTTTTAGCTTCAGAGCTTTTGCCACGCCTCCTTTTTAGTTGATTAATCGGTCGATGGGACATGTTTTTAGTCGACCAAGAATTTCTCTGGTCGACTACAGCCCTACTGATATAACATCCAAGTGTGTCTGATTACAAACACCTGCTCCAGATATCTGTTCTAGCCAATCACACTGCTCCTCAAACCTTCAGACTCTGCCTTTCTCTTTCACTTTTAGTTCTCAAGCATTGCCCAGTTTCCCAGCTCTGGTTGAAATGTGATTGTTAAGGTCTTAGTGTAACTTTAATTGATCCAGGCAATGTTCAATCTTCTCGCCCGATTCGGGAAAATTAAGTTCCTTCATTGCATTACTCTGATGGAAATCTCTAACCAATATGTTCTTTGTGGAGTCAGATAGAGGACCGTAATGGGATGCACAGCTCCTTTACTCTCCTGGGCCCGAACATTAAGCCCCAGTTCCAATTAAGGTCGTCTCATTGTTGAAACCGACGGAGGATCCCGCATTTGTGTGAATGAGGAGCTTCCGTGTCAGACTTGCAAATGAGCCCCAGATGCGGCGAACCAAATCCCCAGAGGAGA
Source organism: Mugilogobius chulae (assembly GCA_038363315.1). Classification (NCBI taxonomy): domain Eukaryota; kingdom Metazoa; phylum Chordata; class Actinopteri; order Gobiiformes; family Gobiidae; genus Mugilogobius; species Mugilogobius chulae. The sequence continues at coordinate 30,585,755 of CM076414.1, forward strand.
GCAGACAAAGTGAGGAGCTATAGATCGGAGGTACATCCCTGTTTCACCGGCTTTAGGCGTAGGCAAGCACATGTTCTGCAGATCTGTCAGCGGTGCGTTTTGTCTGCATAATATTTATAAAAGTGTGATTGTTTCTTGTTCTGCGTGCCTTTTAAATTGCCCTTGGAGGACAAATAAAGTCATTGATTGATTGATTAATTGATTACAAGAGAATTTATGGACCATGTTTAATACTATAAAGTGAATAATTTCCGTGTTTATATACAGTATATAACAGCTTAGAGTAAAATACAGTGAAGATGACTAAAGCCGGCTGCACACTACAGGAGTTTAGGATCTTATGAGATTTTTGGACGTGCCAAAGAAAGAAGAGGCCACAGACATGAGGACATTTACAACAATTATTGTCTCACAGTCGCATCATCATCGCAGGAAGAACAGAGACGACACAGAATTGGTGATCGAGCGCATGTGCGCTGTTATAAAAGTTAACAATGAAACGCGAGTGGATTAAAGAAGGTTTATAAATGTCACGGAGGAGCGGAGGCTCATAAAAGGTAAGGAGCTGTCACACTGACACATTGTGGGCGTGTAATGAAAATGTTTTAACAAACTCCGTGTTGGCCATGTTAGGCTAAAGTTGGTGCTTTTCACATCACTGAAGGAGCATATGCGTTGGAGTTGACGTGCGTAATGATTGTAAAAAGAATCCCGCAGTTGGATTACCTACACAAAGCGTTACATTTGTTTACAGATGATGAAGCGATTTTTTTTCTGTATTTTATGTGCAAATGCAGCATGTAAACCTCACGATGATGCTCCTGACAAATAGTCGCAGTGATGCACAAAACATAAGGAGAGGAAACGACAAAAAATCTCTTACGAAAATCGTTACTCTGGTCATGCCTCCGCGAACTTGTAGAGAGGCACATCGGGCTTAAAATCGGACCAAAACTCCTGTAGTCTGCAGCCAGCTTTAGGATTCCACCAAACAATTAACTTTTTCGGACCAAATTTGGCTATTTTGATGAGGTTATAATTGTCTTTGTCCAGCAAATATGACATACAATACATAGAGGTATTTCCACAAGTGTTACCTGGCAACCACATTGAATACAAACTCTGACTAACACAAGCTGTAGCAGAAACACTACCAGCGCTGTTGTCAGCTAGCTAACTACAAGAATTTAACAAAAGTTTTGCTGCTAAATTAACATTTGTGAATGAAATGTGTCTTTACAACTCACACACGTTACATTCAAGAAAAACACTCAGACGTCCCGTTCATACCTGATCCAAAACAGCTAGCTCTCGTTTTGCTTTGTTGTTTTTATCAAAAAGTTTAACCAGCCAATTCGGTGACATGCCCAGGAGAGCGGGAAAGAGACATCGACCAAATTTCCCTCTATATGATTTGACAAATGATTAGGGGTGTAACGGTATACATGGTCGTAGTGAATCGTTTCGGTACAGCACGTTCGGTTCGGTGCACGTGTGTACCGTTTCAATACTATTTTATGTAAATAAATGTGATTTTGCGCGACCGGGGCGGAACTGTTCACGCACGGCATGTTTCTACACGGACAGTATTAAGTGATGCAGCGCTAGCTTATATTTTGTGTTTTTTTTTAAACGTCTTCCTTGGACTTTTATTCATCCGCGCTGCTTACTTGATCCAAGTGAATACTTCTGATGGATTTACATGTCTCCGCGCTCGTAAACACTTCAGAATCATCGCGGGACAAAGACGAACATTTGAACTCACCGTTACCGCCGCGTCCCAGTCACCTGTAGCACACCGCAGTCACAACTACAAGGCTTTCTGTGAGTAAAATCCTGCACAAACACCGCTCCTTGTGAAAAAAGTCCATCGCCACATTCACATCTCCGCTCGATAGATATGTGTTGATCAAAAAGGACTGTCTCAAAGGCTCCAAAAAACTTAAGCTGTTTCTATGAGCTTCCTCTTGATTCAGCGCCACACTGCACCACGTCATAAGCCACTGTTCAGCAACATTAGAATCACGCACTGAGCAAATACAAGCAAAAATAAATAAATTAAATTAAATTAAAATAAATAAATACAAAAAAATACAGATTTAGTGAGTTTTTTAAATATAAATAAATAAATACAAGCTCAATCTAAATAGATTTTGTTTCTTTGAGATATTCCTGCTGCAGGGTATCAGCGTTTAAATTAATATTAATAGAATATTGTTGCTTTTACAGTGGAAATGTACAAATATTGTTTCTTTTTAAAACATAAAACCTGAACTGAAAGTGTACCGAAAAATACGAACCGACAACTGTGAAAACTGAAAACCGAACCGAATATGATTTTAGCGTACCGTTACACCCTAGTATTCAACAGTAACAGAATCATTGGTCTGAACTGCCTTTTGTACTGTATATAAACACATTGTTTCCTTTTCATCTTCTGCATAAACTATAGTTTTTGCATGAACTACTTAACATTATTAGTCTTTTTGATCAAGGTTTCATGCAGAGTTGTCACAATACTAAAGTTTCCAAACTCGATTTTCATACAAAGGAATAAACTTGATTCTCGACACCACAGTAAGAATTAGAATGTCCTTTCAAGAAAGTCATATTTTTATACAATGGATTGAAAATTTTCAACACAAAAATCTAAGTATATGATCAAACATTTTAGCTTTAAACCATTTTTATGAAAATATCAGATTTGGTTCAATTCATAAGAGCTCTGTGTTATGTTTAGCTCATAGAATCATCTCTGATCCGTCACATGTTCTGTCTCTCAGTTTGAGCGTTTGCCTTCAGGACGCCGCTTCAGAGCAGCCAAACATAAGACAATCGCTTTAAAAACTCATTTGTCCCTTCTGCCATAACACTGTTGAACAAGCAGTAGCAAGGTCTGAGCAGGTGTCCATGTCTGTGGTGTCTGGTGTTTCTTGTCTTGTGTCTGTATTTTGTGATTTTTTGTTGTGGCTGCCGGCCCCTCAGCCCAAGAGAAATTTCCTATCGGGACAATAAAGTACTTGATTGATTGATTAAAATTTTTGTGGCCTGTTAATTTTCATTTGTTCAAATGAATATCTATTTTCGACACCAGTTTTAGCTTTGATTTGTAATAATTTTGACAGCTCTTCTTTTAGCCTCAGAGCTTTTGCCACGCCTCCTTTTTAGTTGATTAATCAGTCGATGGGACATGTTTTTAGTCGACCAAGAATTTCTCTGGTCGACAACAGCCCTACTGATATAACATCCAAGTGTGTCTGATTACAAACACCTGCTCCAGATATCTGTTCTAGCCAATCACACTGCTCCTCAAACCTTCAGACTCTGCCTTTCTCTTTCACTTTTAGTTCTCAAGCATTGCCCAGTTTCCCAGCTCTGGTTGAAATGTGATTGTTAAGGTCTTAGTGTAACTTTAATGGATCCAGGCAATGTTCAATCTTCTCGCCTGATTCGGGAAAATTAAGTTCCTTCATTGCATTACTCTGATGGAAATCTCTAACCAATATGTTCTTGTGGAGTCAGATAGAGGACCGTAATGGGATGCACAGCTCCTTTACTCTCCTGGGCCCGAACATTAAGCCCCAGTTCCAATTAAGGTCGTCTCATTGTTGAAACCGACGGAGGATCCCGCATTTGTGTGAATGAGGAGCTTCCGTGTCAGACTTGCAAATGAGCCCCAGATGCAGCGAACCAAATCCCCAGAGAGAGCAGACGAAGTGAGAGGCTATAGATCGGAGGTACACCCATCACCTGGTCACCGGCTTAAGGCTAGCAAAGCACATGAGTTCTGCAGAGGCGTGTCAGCTTGCGTTTAGTCTGCAAAAATTATAAAAGTGTGATTCGTGTTTCTTGGCGTGCCTTTTAAATTGCCCCCCTTGGAGGACAAATAAAGTCATTGATTGATTAGATTCAATTGATTTAACAAGACAGCTCTACTTTATGCTTTAAGCCGGCAATAGAAAAAAACTAGTGTATGTAAGCTGTTGATTTTTATTGTTAGTTTATAGACCATGTTGTAATATATAAAT